>JASDQU010505226.1:39927-57563 GCA_032191745.1 Picea mariana | reverse complement strand
GAAGGGTGTCATACCAATGGACATGTGGAAGGTGGTGTTGTAGCAATGTTCTCCTAAATGTAACCACTTTACCCATGTTCTTTGCTATCCTCCTACATAGTTCCTCAAATACCCTTCAACCCACTTGTTGACAATCTCGGTCTGCCCATATGTCTGAGGGTGATAGCTGGTGCTAGGTGTCAACTCTGTCCCCACCAACTGAAACAACTCTCTCCAAAATGTCCCTATGAACCGACTGTCCCTGTCACTGACGATGTTCTTCGGCAACCCATGAAGTCTGAAGACCTCCCTGAAGAAAATATCGATTGCCTAAATTGCGTTGTAATCTATCAATATGGCATAGAAGTGAGAAAACTTGGTCAATCTGTCGACCACTACATATATATAGTCCTTACCCTAGACCTTGGGTAGACCTGTGATGAAGTCCATAGATATACTCTCCCATTTCTTCTCTGGAATGGGGAGTGGCTGAAGTAGCCCTGCTGGAAGAGCATGCTCTGACTTGTTTTGCTAGCAAGTCACACACTCACTGATGTGTCTCATAACGTCATGTTTGAGGCCCTTCCATGAGAACCTCTCTCTGATATGTCTGTAGGTTTTGAAAAACCCCTGATGGCCTGCTAGAGGTGAATCATGAACTGCGGTGAGGATCTTCTTCTTGAGCCCCAAATATGCCACCAAGTAGAATCTATACTTTTAAAATATGACATCGTCAATGACCCTATACTGGTCATCCTGTATCTGCCCATCCATCACCTCACAAGATAACTTGTTCTTGGAATATTCCACTAACAAGTGGGATTTCCAATCTGCTAAAATCTCCATAAAAGAACATGCCACAAGTCTCCTCGATAGTGTATCGGTCACAATGTTATTCTTCCCCCTGACATACTCTATGTCAAAGTCAAATGCATGTACCTTCATCACCCATTTTTGTTGGTGCTCATTGAGGTCCTTCTGCTCAAGGAAATACTTCAAACTATTGTGATCGGTCTTGACCACAAATTTGTTGCCCACCAAATATTGTGATTGGTATTGATCTTTTCACAGTTGGGAAAATTGTGGACAAAGAAATAATATTCTAGCATATTTAACCTTTTTTCCAAAGAGTCGACGTCTATATAGCCTTCAAATAAATGAATATCAAAGTTAACTTGTACCTTGAAGGGTGTCACAACCCTAAAGTGATTGTTAGTTGAAGCTTCATCTATTTTTGTTGACAATAGTAGAAAGATCTAAGAAAAATTATACATCATCTCCTTCCTCTGTCACACGAGGGCTTCCTCGAGCAATAGTTTGAAAAGATCTCCTGTATTTCCGTCCCTCTTTTCTTTCACCATGGAAGGTTTCTTGAGTGTGAGAGAGAATTTTTCCTCAAGAGAAATAAGCTCGATACCTAGCTCTCTATACCCTAACCTCATCATGGACATGCACTAAGAATGACAAGGAGCAGACCGCTTTGATACCACTGATCCAGATTATTTTTTAGGAATGATATGAAGGAAGAAATATAAAAGATATATAACAAATAAATACATAGAGATCTAGAAAGGAACACGGTAATACATTAAAGCTCATATTCTATTAACCATTGTCTGAAATACAAAAGACTGTAAATACAAAAAAACACAAGCTAGATAGAATACTAGTAGCTTATCTCTGAGAAGAGATGTGTCGGCTACGCTCATTCACAAGAAGTTGATTAAAATGAGGATCCAAAGGAATTTTTAACATAAATAATAAATGAGAAAATTCTAAACATAAAAAAACCTAACCCTAGGAGACAAAGCACCAAAAGTCATGTTGGCCCCAATGGGTTAAGTTGGTACATCAACTTCCTGGGGTCGTAAATTTTGCATACGATATCCATTTTAGGTGCACAATAGCTCGTTGGAAATAAATATCCGTAGAATACACATTTTTCATCACACTTTGGATCAATATTATGGTGTGACAATGTCGCACCAAAAAAACTTTGTTTAGGGCCTCAAAACAACCCGAAAGTTTAAGACCCGAAAAACTGTAGAAAAACTACCAAAACAAAAATTGGTCTTTGATTCAGTGGAATAGGTGGGTGGCCACCGATATGCACTTGGATCATCTTTGCACCATTTTTTCTTGATATGAACCTTCTACATTCATGCCCCACTTATCCATTCTGCATTTCCAATCAATATATCCACCGTTGTTGCCATCTCACAGTTGCTTCCTTTATGCAAAGAATAACGTCCCAACATCCTTTATTATCATTGGTTTTTCTCAATTTTAAATACCTCTCTTTAATTCATTTAGTGATTCACTATGAATCCATCCATGGCCACTCAAGACCACTCTACTCCAAATGGAATACTACATTCCTCCATTTGCAACTATACCCTACTTCCACTATGAATTTTGATGATAGAGGCAACTTCGTTTCTCCAAGTACTTTTATATACAAGTAGCTAAGCCATAACATACAATTATTGTTCCTTTGCATTCCTATGCATGCAAAGAGAGATGACTAACCCATCTACATGAGTCACGACCCACCTCATGATATATTTTATCGCCTCTTGCAACAACTTTTCCACCTACACTACATTCTACCTTCAAGGCTATGTAGTCCTCCTTAAAATCCATGTGCATGCAAATGATGTTCTTCACATATTGGGTTCATGTTTCATGTGAGAAACTTTGTTGATTTACATTTGCAAACCATTCAGACTTTGTAGCAGTTGATTATTGACCTTTCTATGCTCTTCCTGAGTCCTTTGTCATCCTTCCAATTCTTTATATATAGTGTTGCATTTCCCTCTGCAGTTCTCTAATGCCACAACCAACTCTAGAATCTTTGACCTACTTCCTTGTCCAATGGACCTTGGTATTAATCTAGAACATATCGACACAATATTCATTTATGGGATCTAATCATATTTTTAATAGTCCCTTAACATAACACTCTATCCTTTAGGGTTTCTCCTCTCATCTTCCATACTATGTTGTTAGAACTGACTCCCATTATTTCCAAGTGGTTGCACTTCCAAAAGTGCCTCTACACCATCGCATATGCACTAACATGACCACCTACATTATTCTTTACCTAGAAATCACCTCTAGCATATATTTCAATCATGTTTTCCTCTACATTACCATTCCAACAACTATACTCATGCCTTGTTCTGATTTACGAACTCAAAGTTATGGCTTCCTGAAATTCTCATTTCTACTCAATTGTGTCCTTCAATTCCACAAGTCACTTTCCTTAGGAAATATTTAGCTCAAAATTAAATTCTAAGTTGATATATGGATTCTCATGTCCAATATCTTTCCAATGACTACTTTCTTGCTCAATTCTGATCATTGAGCAGAAAGTTGTAGTCAATTATATATTGTCAGTTTACCCCTTTTGTGCACCTTTCTCCCTGGTGAAAATAATCTCAAACACCAAATTTTTCCACTTACAGGGGTAGATCTATCGGGAACCAATGAAAAATTTCTATGTGACATAGATAATAATGTTGACACTGAGTTCACAATAACTCTCATATTGTCAAACTAATACTCCATTCAAAATCAATAGAAATCTGGAAATAACAATTTTGTCCTTTTTGCATTTTCTCTTGACTTGATAATTTTATCCCTAATTAAGAATTCCTACACCAATACCTTTGGAATTTTGATAGAATCCCAATTGTGTATATTCATGCCTACACTTTTAATGATGTATCAAAATTTCACCTTTATCGAGGCTCTGGGATGATAGTTATGGCATGTATAAGTTTAAATTGCTTTCCCATTTTTAAAATGTGTGCTACAAGTGTCTTCTCTCTCATCCTGTACACTTTCAGGTATCGATATTCCAAATATGATTCCATGGTTGTATTTTATGGTCCATGGGATTTCCATAGATTACTCGTGTTCCCCAAACTAACTTTGGAGCAAGGAGTTATGCCCTCTAGAAGTAAACTGGTTCTTAAATTATACCTTGCACTATTTCAGATGTAACTTTCTAAGATGAGCTTTGTTTTTTCTCTTGAAATAGCTTGTTTGAAAGCTCTTATTGAGCTCTTTCATTTTAATCTATAGAGACTTTATGTATCATGGGTACACACAAATCTCTCTATTTTGACTACATGAAAATGTCGTTTAGGCCCTCTAAATGCCTCTACAAGTCGATGACCTTCAAAATCTAAGAAATTTCACAGAAAAAACTGGTTTACTCTTGTAACAACAAATAAAAACGACCTGTGCATGAGATGTGTTTTTTGATTCCACATGTCATCCTTTGATTTGTCCATGTCATGGTCCATCACTCACCTTCATCGACCATTGGCTAAACCTTTTGCAAGTCTATCAAACTTTTCCTTGCAAAAATTTCCCATTAGAAAGTTCGAGTTACTTGACACATGAATTCTCCTGAAGTCCAGGGCCTACAACACTATCAAAAACATCTTTTCAGATATTTCCCCATCGAAAATTTTCTTGAATCCTTCCAAGGTCTGGAGCTTGGAAGACTTATCATTATCATGCTATCGGGAAGTTCCCTTCCGAATGAAACTTGTGTCTACATACCCATTATTTCTAAATCCCATAATCTGAAAGGTTATTGGGCTCACATTGTTGTCTTTTCCCATTGAGGTGGCACTTGCTTGCACATGGACTCTTCTAAATTTTGAAGCCCAAAGCCTATCAAACTCATTCCTTCAAAATAAATTCCCAAATCAGGCCTTTTGACAACGGTCTCCCAAACAAGCCATCCTGACCCCGATATTCCATGGATTGATAGGATCTACCTCGACACCCATCACATGGTCAATATTTATCCCTGAATATTTGACCTTTACCTTTACCAAAATCCACTATGGGTCCCACCTATACCTAACTTCCACATAACACTCTTTGATTCACCTATCCTTCCTAATGTGTCCTCTGACATGACATACTAACATGAAAAGTTGGCATGGAATTCTCTTCTCCCCTCAACCCTTCTGAGAAAACATGTGTGTACAATAGATCAGACGGTCAAAAATCATGCCGACCAATGACCCTAATCATCTTGGCTTCCCAGGGTGCACATTGGTTACCTCGGTCAGACAATCGCCTTTGGAAACACAAGACCATCACTAGGATTTTTGAGTAGTTACTTTGAAATCCACTTTTCTGAAGGATCTAATGGCAGACATCTCTTGTATCTGACGATTCCAATCCACTTCAACCTTGAAGGTTCCTACCAGTTACCTCGGTTGGAATGAATCCTTCAAAACACAAGGTTCCCGTGGGACTTCCCGAATAGATTCTCCTGAAATCACTTCCCACTAGATCCAATGAATGAGCGCTATAAATGATTTGATATAATAGTAGAGAGTGATGTTGATCAATGACTCTCATTCTTTCAGAATTGTTCCATCAGTTTTCTTCCTTCAGAATTAACCTCATGCCATGCATTAGGATTTTTTCAAAGCTTGATTTACGAAAGCCTGATGGGAATTCTCTTTTCGGACTCTGTATCTGAATCTCAACCATTGATTCTTATGGACGAATTAATCCAAGTTGTCGATTCACCAAACTTCATTGTCGCCATGAAAAACACAAAATTTGACCTTATAGGCCAAATTTGACTTTGCAAATTTCATATCAATTTCATTAATACCTTCTTCGATGGTTATAAGGCCAAATTAAATTCAAATGTGTCCATAAATTTGGGGATTTTCATTCTGGTTCACCATTTTCCCCAAATCCATCATAGATCGAAATCTGTAACAATGAATTTTTCCCAATTTGTGTGGGTCTTGGCCCATACAAGCTTAGTGTTGAACCTTGAGCTTTGATACTAGATTTTAACGTACCCTCCCGCTAAAATAGAAAATTAAAATGCCCCATACATATAAAACAAACCAAGGGGTAGTAGGCCCATAAAATTACAAAATAACAACATGTTTTTCACTCATGCAACTAACAACATAATAAATAAAACAACATCAATAATTACACAACCGAATAATCATAGTAAAAACAACAAAAACTTATTTGTTTATAAAGATAACCAATTGGCTATGTATGAAGGGCATTCCTTCCAGCCATAGGTTTGTTGTTAATTTTCTCTCAACAACAAGCCACCTTCAAGTTGAGGCTATGATTTGATAAGGAGGTTTGGACCTCTTGGTTGTCCACTCTTCACACTCAGCAACCCAAAACCTAGGTTTGGCTCCCATAATAGTTCCAATCCAGAACCTTTCCTCCCCACAACCTACACAACCCAAGGAATGTACCCCCTTCACTGCTCACAGTCCCTTGAGTTTTACCTTTCATTTATCAGGGATTCTAGTGCACTTGGTTGGCCAAGAATCTCACAACTGAGGACTTATAGGAACTCTCGACTAATCAAGGAGTGATCACAACAACCTTAACAACACTTAATCCATTTCCTCAACAAGAAAATGCATTATAGGCTTACAACCTATTTTTACATGCACACAAGCCACATTTCCAACATATACACAACCCAATAATGGTTGCCTTCAAGCACGACATGGATGATTCTCTTCCCAACACTCATCTCTTCTCTTGCTACAACAAATATACATATAAAAATTGTCCACTTTTTGCATACGAATTTCCCTTTTTCTCCCTTGCTTGCTTGACTCTCATTCTTTCCAAATATGATTGTACTCAACCTATGTTGTCATAACTGCGTGGGTTGACTTCCTCACCCAACCTCTTACATGAATTCAGTGATTGGATTTGGGAACACTCAACAACAAATTAGAAGTTTCATACACAATGATAATAAAATTCAAGAATGTGGGTTTGGATTAATACCCATTAATAAAATGCCCTTTAGCCCCCTCTCTTGTGGAATCATAGTTCCCCATCATCATTGTCCCTCTCATATCATTGTCAATGATTGTTATTTTTATTAATCATTTCAATATAAATAATAGATAGTTCAGCCCTTGGACATTTTAATCAATATGGGATCTTCACCCCAACACATAGGCTCACCAGCCTAATTCAGATTTATACAATTACATTATAATTTGTGGGGATTAAAACTGGGGACGTTACAGGGGCGAATGGAAGGCTACAACTCATATTTCACATGGAAAACCTATGGGATAACCCTCTATACATAATAAAATAAAATAAAATTTGGGTGAATGATAATAAAGTACTACAACCCAAAAATTTGGTCGAGCCAAAATTAGAAACCCTCTAATTTCATCCATGGGTGAAATTTTGCCCTTAAAATTTTCCATGCTTTCTTGAATTTTGTGTTTTCTTTGATTAGAAGGCATTTGAACAACAATTCAATTTTGTATTGTTATGTTGAATAGTGTGGTTGCAACTCCTTTTCTAATACAAAATTAATTATTTTAGTAAAAATAAAAACACTAGATTAGACAACACCTATTTCACAAATTTTCCTAAAAACATGGAAGAAAAAGTAAGAAATCTGAATGACATAGTCATTATGTTTGATTTTGAAACCAATTCAAATTTCATTGTATATATGCATTATATATTAATCATTCTCTTTTGTCATGATTTTTTTATAGCATTGAGGGAGATAAGGTGCATTTTACAATCCAATACACATCATATGGGCGTTGTCTAAACGTTCTACATTTTGGCCCTTTTCACCAGAATCCAATGACATAAATCTGCATGAAATACCATTTTTTCATTGTTTAAATTTCATTTTTGAATGCATAAATGGATTCAACATGTTGAATAACCCCAAGGGCACTTAGATTATACATACTTAGCCACTCAAATATGCAAATCCAACAATTTCTCGTCAAATTTCAAGCAAAATTAAACATATAATGTCCTCGAAAAAATATCAAAATGTAGAACATTTAGACTACGACCATCATATGTATAATGTAACATAACAATAATAAATTAAAACCGAATAAAATTTGAAGTTTATCACTTAAAATGAAAAATAAAATTAAAACATTAAATGTAATAATAATAAAGAATATGTTAAAAAATGAAAAATAAAGTAAGTCAATTATAATATTCTTTTTGAAGAAAACTTACGCGGCCGCACTCCTCAGAGGTGCCCGCTCCCTCAGGACCTTCTTTCCACTCGGCCTGAAGAACTCAACGGTTCTTCTAATTCCCTATCGGGAATTCTTCACCCACAGTGACTCTTCAATGATCTCCCTTAACAGTCGGGAAATCGGAATTCACAATTTCGTGAATTCTATGTTCGCGTACCTTATGCCTCACAATTCCCTGAAACCCGATGTGGGTCAATCGTTGACTTCCTCCCCTCTGTTATCAGAGTTCTCCCTATCGGGAAATCGCTACTCGCGATGTTAACTAATGGAATCTCCAACCTCCGAACCCCGATGTACCGATGCTCTGATGCACACGTGTGGATAGATCCTTCCACCTTCCGTCGCTTCCATCGGGATTTCAGAATTCACTGGATCACGAGTCCTGATGTCAAAGGACTTGGGACTTCCCTTTTTCCGATCCTCGATATTCCGCCACTTGTCTCCCACTAACTCTGGGTGTGGCCCACACGACCCTTCCTTCGGGATANAGAAACTCTGATATTCCGAACCCTGACTCCTCGGGATCTCCTGACACGCGTCCTCCACAACGAATGGTTCTGATCCAATCTTGAGTTTCATACACTCGGGTGTCCTCGTTGTAATCTCCCTGCACCTCTGTGAGATTTGATGGCCCACGGAACTCTGCGGAACCTTCGAGAGGATTTTGACCATCTATCCTCCCTTGGATGGTTTCTGCACAATGAGTCAAGTGCTTCTTTCACAAAGACTTGGCTCTTGCTTGCCAACCTGCGATGCTTCCTTCAGACTTCCAATAGAAGCTTCCTTGCACTTCTCCTTCGGTGAATTCGAAGGTCTACTCCTCCTGAGCTTGTTCTCGACCTCTCAAGTCCTTTTGAGAACTTCTTGCGTGCACTCCTTGTGGCAAATCTTCAACTTTATCTAAGTGTTGAAGTCTTTTGACCCTGCGCACTCCTGCAGCAGCAGTCTTCCAATACTTTGCTCAGAATCGCAACTCTGAGACTTTTCCTTGGCCTACACACTCCTTGCACGACACTGTGCCTAACTACACCTTCGAAGAAATGAGAACAAAAGTTTCCTCTAAGTGAACCCTTCTGTCAACGCACTCCTTACGGACAAATTCGACTGCACTCCTTGCAGGAATTCTCTGGTTCAAATTAGAGAAACAATTGAAACTAATTTCTTCTTCCCTTCAGACTTCAAGTTCACCATGAAATCACATACACAACATATAAAAGAAAATGTATGACAGGAAATAAACATTCATGAGAACAAAAACAATGTACACAGAGAAACAACACCAACCATGGATTTGAATCAATGCTTCCTTCTATTAATTCAAGTGCCTGTACATGGGTGTTCTTCACATAGTTCTCTTCTTGCTCTTCTCTTCTTCTGAATGTTTGATAATGTTACAATGATACAATGAGGGTGTCTATATCCGTTTTCCCTCTTGGACTCTAAAACTATCAAAACTACAATTAAAATCTACCTACCAGCATTAACTAAAATAAATGTCGTCTATCTACCTAAGGATGAGAGCTTAAAGGCTCAAGGTCCAACACAATATACAAGTGCAACTTCATAAATGGCTTCATTTAAAACTTGCGCAACAATTTCCAAAGTATTTCAAAATTTTGTGTGGGCTAGTCCAGCTGTCTCTCGCCGTCGCACTGGCTCGCTTGATGTGCTGGCGATGCTCCTGCATCATACTCCTCGGCTTAAAAATTTTCATGGGCTCCTATCCATGAGCTTGTGCATGGTCTTTCCATGCTTCTATATCTCTGCTTCTGTCTCCTAGCTGGAATCTTCCACTAGATGATTCTTCCACTTGACTAGATACTCAAAGTATTCTCTTCTCCTGGTCTTCTTACCCACTCTTTTGTCCAGTATGCATTCCATCTGTGGATTTTCTGCAATTGGCATCTGCTTCTGCCACTGGAATTCTGGTTGTTCATCACTTCCAGCTCCCGCTTCCTCAGCCTTATATGGATATAAGTCTGAGACATTGAATGTCGGAGATATTCCGATGCCATCTGACAATTCAATTTCATACGCATTCTCTCTGAATTTCTTCAGGACTCTGCAAGGCCCAATATTTTTCATTTTCATCTTGTTGTATGTTCCCCTTGGGAACCTTTCCTTCCTTAAGTGTGCCAGAACTAGATCCTCAACTTCTAACTGAAGTTGTCTCCGATGTTGATCTGCTCTGTGCTTGTATTCTTGATTTGAATCTATCAGTCGCTGCTTCACCCTGCTGTGAAGTTCTTTCATCGCCTTAGCGAATTCTTCCGCGCTAGCACTACTAGTTGTAGTTTGTTTTGAATCCTGCAATTTAGAGACTCCTCTTGGTTGTGTCCCATACACAATCTGAAATGGACTTTTACCTGTGCTCCGATTCACTGAATCATTGTATGCAAACTCTGCCTGTGGTAATATCTGATCCCAGCTGTTGTGGTGTTTCGTCACCAAGCTTCTCAACAAGTCTCCCAGACTTCTGTTGACCACTTCTGTTTTTCCATCCGTCTGAGGATGATAAGTAGAACTAAACACCAAGTTAGTTCCTAGCTTCCTCCATAAGGTCCTCCAAAAATTCCCTATGAATTTCGTGTCCCTGTCTGAAACTATGCTTTTTGGCAATCCATGAAGTCGAATGACCTCCTTAAAGAACAAATTTGCGATGTGAGTCACATCGTTGGTCTTCTGGCATGGGATAAAATGTGCCATTTTGGAAAACTTGTCCACCACCACAAAGATTGAATCAACACCTCTTTGTGTCCTCGACGAACCCAATACAAAATCCATGCTAATTGCCTCCCATGGCCTTTCTGGTATGGGCAATGGCTGATAAAACCCTGCATTCTGCTTTCTCCCTTTTGAGTGCTGACAAATCCTGCGTCTGTCAACAAACCTCTTGACATCCGCTGGCATGCCTAGCCAAAAATATGATTCTGTCAACTTCGCGAACGTTTTTTCATGACCAAAATGTCCTGCTAATCCACCACTGTGCTTCTCTTTCAACAAGTTCTCCCTCATGGAACAATTTGGAATACACAGTTGATTGCCTCTGAACAACAATCCTTACTGGATCATGTAATCTATCCAAGGAATTCTGTCTCTGAGAACTGGATTCTCAGTTGCTTCATACGCTTCTCCAAAATCTGCATCTCCTACATACATGTCCCGGAGATTTTCAAAACCCAAGGTTTTGATTCGGAACTCCTGCAATAGCAAACATTTTCTGCTCAAAGCATCAGCCACTTTGTTAGCAGTACCCGAAATATGTTTAATCACAAATGTGAAATTCTGCATATACTCTACCCATTTTGCATGCTTCTGATTCAACTTCTCTTGTTGACTCACAAACTGTAATGCATGATTATCATTGTACAATACAAATTCTTTCGGGATCAAGTAATGCCTCCACTTCTTGAATGCCTGTATGATAGAATAGAATTCTTTATCATACATGGAGTATTTCAGTTTTTCTTCATCCATCTTCTCACTGAAATATGCAACTGGTCTGTCCTCCTGACTCAAGACCGCTCCTATGGCAAATCCACTTGCATCACATTTCACCTGAAATGTCTTCTGGAAATCCGGCAACACCAACACTAGTCGTTTCGTGATCTTCTGCTTCAACAGATTGAAGCTCTTCTCCACCTCTGTTGTCCAGTGAAAATATTTATGCCACTTCTTCACTGTATCCACATCCCTGCGCTAATCCCACTGAAATTCCTGATGAATTTTCGGTAGAAACTAGCCAAACCATGGAAACTCCTCACCTCGAAAATATTTCTCGGTGATGGCCAATTCTTGATTACTTCCACTTTACTTGGATCCATCTTTAATTCATTCACCGAAATAACAAAACCCAAATAAATGAGTTTTGTCTTCATAAATGAGCACTTCTTCATGTTAATCAACAGCTTCCCCTGCTGTAGTTTTCTCATCACAATGGCCAAATGCTTCAAATGTTTATCCTTTGTCTTGCTGAAAATCAGTATGTCATCCAGATATACGATGACAAACTTTTCGATAAATTCCCTCAGGACTTCATTCATCAGCCTCATAAATGTGCTCGGTGCGTTTTTCAAGACAAACGACATGACTAGCCATTCATACAGTCCTTCATTGGTTTTGAAGGCTGTCTTCCACTCATCGCCTTCTCTCATGCGAATCTGATGATATCCACTCTTTAAATCAATCTTTGAAAAAAAAATTGCCCCACTCAGGAAATCCATCAGATCATCCATTCTCGACAATGGAAACCTCTACCAGATGGTTATTTTATTGATCGCTCTTGAATCGGTACACATCCTCCAGCCTCCATCCTTCTTTGGACTAAGTATTGTTGGAATAGCACACGGGCTTAAACTTTCCCTGACCAGTCCTTTATCCAGCAGTTCCTGCACCTACCTCTTGACCTCCTCATTTTCCTGCGGCGTCAACCTATATGCAGCTTTATTCGACAAACCAGCTCTTGGTATGAGATCAATATGATGACTCACACTCCTTATTGGTGGCAACGAATGAGGTAATTCGTCCACTATGATGTCAGCGAACTCTTTGAGCAGTTCCTGAATCTCATCTGGTAGATCATCCACTCTTGTGCTAGTCAGAACAATTCTCGGCTTTTTGACCACAAAGAATTCTGGATCTTCTTTCTTCTCCATTTCCGTGAGAAGTTCCTTCCCACTCATGAGAAGTATTGTGTTGCTCACTTCTGGTTTCACCTCCTTATCCTTTGTCGGAAGCAACCTATATGTTCTCCTATTTCTCTCCAGGGTATATGTGTTCATCCTCCCATCATGAACCACATTTCTGTCATATTTCCATGGTCTACCCAGCAATAAGTGGAAAACATCCATGGGAATGACATCACAGAGTACTTTATCATTATACTCCCCTATCTTCAATTCAATTAAACACTGTTTAGAGACACTTACCTGATGTCCCTTCTGTAGCCATGAAACTTTGTATGGACTCGGGTGATCATTTGTCTCCAGCTCTAGCTTTTCCACCATCTCGGTTGAAACAAGATTATCTGTGCTACCGCTGTCCACAATAACCTTGCATACCCAATCCTTGGTCTTGCAAGCTGTCCTAAACAGTCTAGTCCTCTGAGCTGAGTCCTCCACCTCTTTCCCAGGTGTTAAGAGAGCTTTATGCATCATCAGTGACCTTCTGCCCTCTGTATCTTCAGTCTCAACAGCCTCTGCGCTTCTGCGATGTGAGCTTCTCCGATGTCCTTCTTTTTCTCTGGACACTCAAATGACCTGTGCCCATTCTTCCCACATTTGAAACATGTGATAACTCCACCTCGACCTCTTCCTCTACCTTTGGTACAAGGAAAAGTATTTTCATCAGCATAATCTCCCTTCTGCTCATTATGCTGCCCTCGTTGTTCAATGTATGGTCCTTTCTGTGAGGTACCACCTCTTTCTACTCTACCCTGAGGTTTCTTCCATTCCTCCTTGGGCTTCTGATATTTTTCTTGAGAAACTGCCTTGACTCTGGGCTGACTCCTGCCTCGCCCTCGCTAACCTTTCTTACGGCTCAGCTTCTCCTCTGCTTTCAGAGCCATCTGATAAGCATCCTCCACCGTCCTGGTGGTAACCATGCTCAATTCATCCTAAATGTCGTATCTCAGACCATTTAGATATCTAAAAACCTTCTCATCATCGCTCTCTCGATGACCTTCTCTGATGTTCAGCTTGTAGAATTCCTCAGTGTACTCCTTCACTGTCATCAGCTTCTGTCTCAGGTTCTGGATTCTCCTGAACAGAGTAATTTGGTAATCCCTTGGGATGAACTTCGCCTTCATCTTCGCGATCATCTGATCCCAACTCTTGATCTTCTGCTTTCCTTTGCAGCGTCTGTCAGCTTGTAGCTCGTCCCACCAAAACGCTGCATGTCCTTTCAGGCACGTGACAGCATGTCTAACCTTCCTATTCTCTTCAATATCTTCATAGTTGAAGCAGGTGTCAAGAGCTCTAATCCAGTCTAGTAGCTCTTCTGGATCCAGGTTTCCCTCGTAGACTGGAATGTCCATTTTTGCCTTTGCACCCATTCTGGCGATAGATTTTATCAACCACTCAGTTGATGCATCCTCGGCTGCAACTTCCTCCTCGCGTTCATCCTCTATCTCGCCATCGGAATCACTAAGATCCCCTGCACTAATTTTGTGTCTTTAGGCTGTTTCCATATCCTCGAGTCTTGCTCGAAGATCTCTCATCTGTCTCTCCATTTCTGGATTTCCTGTCGGTCTGCCTCTTCTTCTCACCTCCCTGTCTTCTGGGTTGGGTGATTGTCTTTCTCTCCTGGGTAGCATGGTGAATTTTCTCTCTCTCTCTCTGCTACAGAAAACAAAGAGTTAATCCCACTCTGATACCAAACCTTACGCAGCCGCACTCCTCAGAGGCGCCCGCTACCTCAGGACCTTCTTTCCACTCAGCCTGAAGAACTCAACGGTTCTTTTAATTCCCTATCGGGAATTATTCATCCATAGTGACTCTTCCATGATCTCCCTTAACGGTCAGGAAATCGGAATTCGCGATTTCGTGAATTCTATGTTCACATACCTTATGCCTCACGATTCCCCAAAAGCCGATGTGGGTCAATCGTTGACTTCCTCCCCTCTGTTATCAGAGTTCTCCCTATCGGGAAATCGCTACTCGCGATGTTAACTAATGGAATCTCCAACCTCCAAACCCCAATGTACCGATGCTCCGATGCACACGTGTGGATAGATCCTTCCACCTTCCGTTGCTTCCGTCGAGATTTCAGAATTCGCTGGATCGCGAGTCCTGATGTCAAAGGACTCGTGACTTCCCTTTTTCTGATCCCCGATATTCCGCCACCTGTCTCCCACTAACTCTGGGTGTGGCCCACACGACCCTTCCTTCGGGATATCGCGTATCGTGATTTCAACCCGCAAGAGTTTCTTACCTCCAGAAACTCCGATATGTCGAACCCCGACTCCTCGGGATCTCTTGACACGCGTCCACCACAACGAACGGTTCTGATCCAATCCTGAGTTTCATACACTCGGGTGTCCTTTTCGTAATCTCCCTGCACCTCTATGAGATCTGACGGCCCACGGAACTCTGCGGAACCTCCGAGAGGATTTCGACCGTCTATCCTCCCTTGGATGGTTTTTACACAATGAGTCAAGTGCTTCTTTCACAAAGACTTGGCTCCTGCTTGCCAACCTGCGATGCTTCCTTTAGACTTCCAATAGAAGCTTCCTTGCACTTCTCCTTCAGTGAATTTGAAGGTCTA
Organism: Picea mariana; assembly: GCA_032191745.1. NCBI lineage: Eukaryota > Viridiplantae > Streptophyta > Pinopsida > Pinales > Pinaceae > Picea > Picea mariana. Next base: position 42,249 of record JASDQU010505226.1, on the reverse strand, counting down.
CTCCTCCTGAGCTTGTTCTCAACCTCTCAAGTCCTTTTGCGAACTTCTTGCACGCACTCCTTGTGAAAAATCTTCAACTTTATCTAAGTGTGGAAGTCTTTTGACCCTGCGCACTCTTGCAGCAGCAGTCTTCCAATACTTTGCTCAGAATCACAACTCTGAGACTTTTCCTTGGCCTGTGCACTCCTTGCACGACACTATGCCTAACTACACCTTCGAAGAAATGAGAACAAAAGTTTCCTCTAAGTGAACCCTTCTGTCAATGCACTCCTTGCGGACAAATTCGACTGCACTCCTTGCATGAATTCTCTGGTTCAAATTAGAGAAACAATTGAAACTAATTTCTTCTTCCCTTCAGACTTCAAGTTCACCATGAAATCACATACACAGCATATAAAAGAAAATGTATGACAAGAAATAAACATTCATGAGCACAACAACAATGTACACAGAGAAACAACACCAACCATGGATTTGAATCAATGCTTCCTTCTATTAATTCAAGTGCTTGTACATGGGTGTTCTTCACATAGTTCTCTACTTGCTCTTCTCTTGATAATGTTACAATGATACAATGAGGGTGTCTATATCCGTTTTCCCTCTTGGACTCTAAAACTATCAAAACTACAATTAAAATCTACCTACCAACATTAACTAAAATAAAGGTTGTCTATCTACCTAAGGATGAGAGCTTAAAGGCTCAAGGTCCAACACAATATACAAGTGCACCTTCATAAATGGCATCATTTGAAACTTGCACAACAATTTCCAAAGTATTTCAAAATTTTGTGCGGGCTAGTCCAACTATCTCCCGCCGTCGCACTGGCTCGCTTGATGTGCTGGTGATGCTCCTGCATCAGAAACACTTATGAGAAACCCAAGGGATGCTTCCTCATATTCGTGAATGACATCCCTAGTAAACTTGTTAGTATAGATTAATGTGTTTCACCAATGGGAATTTGAATTAGGCACATACTGACATGGAACTAGAAAAATGCCCAACAACATTGGCGACAATGAGTTGAACTAACCCCTTGGGCTAAAATTGTCTATAATATACAATGATGATGATGTTTTTTTTTTTTTGGTCCCCTAATACCAATAGGGTATATTAGGGTATATTTGACAAATAAATGGAATCATACTAAATATTTTTTTAAATGTAATTTTTATGTTTGAGAATGATGGAAATTAATATATGAATATCATCATGGTTTTTTTTTAAGTGAGGATGTCCTAAACAATAGTCATGTAACTAGATAAATTTTTGTATTATAACATTAAGGGTAGGGCAAGTTAAAAGGAAATGATACTCATGCTCAAACCGACTTTGTATCACCAATTTTAAAAATTTGTTAATCCAAAGGTACTTTTGGGTTAATTCAACAACTTGTTTCATTATGGAGGTCATGAACACTGGTCTCGATTTTGACAATATTCATTATGTTATTTTCCTCAAATATTGAAAAATTAATTTTGATCACCAAATTAAGATTTATAAAATCTTTATAGTATTTCAATTTCCTCTTCTTAACTATTTCATTGTCATTCTAAGTCTGATCTTTCAATTTCATAGTGATTAAGATTTCATTGTTATCAATATTATTAATTTGATTGTCTTTCATTTTTTATTTCAATAGTTAGGCCAAGCTTGAGAATTTCCAACACAACATCTTCTAATATAATAATAATTAGAGTAATAGATAAACTAGCATAAATTCATCTTAACTAGTATATTTTAAGTATTGAGAAGTTTAATACAATTCATTTTCTTTTTAATTTCTCAACGCTTTATAAAATGATTTAGTGTAGTTTCACACATATAAATGTATATATTAACTACTTTTAATTTAATTCTATGTTGGTATCTTTGACTTACACAATTTATGCTAAGCCTATATTTCCATTTCACTTAACACCTATTAGTTGCTAAGAACAACTAATATTTCCATAGTTGAAAATTTCAAAAGATTTGGTTGTTTATTTTTTATTTTTTATTTTAATTCTCCTATTCTCGGAATTAATGAAATACATGTACATTATTATTATTTTCAAAGAAAACTTTGTAGAATATCCCTTTTTCCATAAATTTAACAATAATCTAATTTTAAGGTCATGACCAAGCTAGACACCAAATTGGTGTATGAGACCCCCTTGTTTGTGGGATAAGGGACCTCTCCGCGCAACGATTTGGTTCCTAAAGACTACAAAGGTATGGATACGCTACCCCCTTCTGGATTTTAAATTGTGACCTCCTATAAGGAAACACATCTTCTTAACGATTAGACACACACACACACACACACACACACACACACACAC
>JASDQU010505226.1:24111-35495 GCA_032191745.1 Picea mariana | reverse complement strand
ACACACCACTCATATATTTCTTGCTTGACTCAATACAATATATTACTACCTCTTTCTCTATATCTTATTATATTTTTAATAAACAATGTTAATTATAATCATTTAACACTTTGAGAGTCATGATTGACCACGTTGTTGGTCAGGCACTTAATCTAAAGCTTATTTCTGTGCTTTTTATCTTATAAACATGTGATGGTGATGGTGATAGTGATGTGTGATTTCGTCCCCTCTCATAAGCAAAGGTACCATGTTAGTCCATATTTATTTATTAACTTTTTTAATTAGATGGAATATGTTAAATTATTTTAATTAATAATGATAATAACACTTCAGAAGGGGTAGAGTATCTACACCTCGTAAAACTTAGTAGTCAAATCACTGTACAAAGGGGGTCCCTTGTTCTACAAACAAGGGAGTCTCATACACCAATTGGTGTATGGCTTGGTTGTAACCTTAAAATTATATTATTATTACTATAACAATGTAATTTCTTAAGATTTAGTGCTTAATATTCTCTTTACTTTAAAACAAGTGTTGTCCTTGACATAAGATTAGTTGTGAATGTTTTTGTATTGAGAATTTATCTTCTCATGTCACATATACTATTGAAAAGTTCTTCCACTTAATTAGGTATTAGAGGTATTCAATAATTGTTCGACTTCATAGTTACTTGATTAATTTTTCAATGGCCATTTTAGTTTCTAGTATGATTTTCTCCTCTTCATTGGAAAAATAGTTTGAACTAGGGTTTTTATTATTTTCTTTAAGAAAGGAACATGAAGGACTTGATGTACACATGAAGAATGAGGAAAATCCAATTTGTAATTCATACAATGAATCTCTATAATACCTTATAGGGACCATAGTACTTGGGTGTTAATTCCTTGTCCTTCTTTTGTTGCTTGAGAGATATATGTTTGTAGGTTTGCAGTCTAAAAAATACCCAATCCCCCACTTCAAAGATCTCGTTAGTTCAATGTTGATATGCTTGTTGTTTCATCATATTTTTTGTTTTAACCAAGTTGTCATTCAATAGTCTTAGAACCTCTTGTTGGTGCTCTAGGTAATTTTCACTACTTGAACCTTAACTTTCCCTCTTAACAATGACATGATGGATGGATGACAATACCCATACATTGCCATAATAGGGGACATTTTGGATGAATTATGGAAGTGTTATACCACTATTCTAATAAAGGTATTCACTTGATCAATTATATATGTTTATCAAATGCAATGCAACCAAGATAACCTTCGAGATATTTATTGGCAATCTGAATTCATCATGAGAAATTGAATACCCAAAAAATAAAATTATAATCACATTGATATATATTTTTTGTTTCATTAACGTTCAACTTTTTGGCATTTTTACGAGCATATTTTTCGATCATTTTTTCCAGAAATCAGTCCAAAAATTGTTGTAACTTCAGTTTTGAGTGATTGAGTTTGTATAATTTGAGTACCCCGAGGGTTTTTCAGAGTGTTGAATCCATTTATGCATTCAAAAATGCATTTTAAACAATAGAAATTGGTGATTTCACCAATAACTATTTCGTAAGATTCCAATAAAAAGGTTCCAAAAATTGAGTGTTTAAACAACACCAATCTAAAGTTATTCAAAATTAAACAAAATTTTTAAAAGCAAATAAATTTTAAATCATAATAATAAAGCTACATTAATAATTCCAAAATTCTTATCAAATTTGTAGAAAAAAAACATCTACTTATTATAAAAGTACAAGTCTAAACATTACCTCCAACATAATTACCATGGTAACAAGTTCAACTTGTGTGAACTACTAGTCTACAACGTTAGTCCAATGCATTAATAGATGAATGGCTCACAAAAATCCAAGTGTTTTTTGAATTGCTACCATAGATCCACATGACTTCACCGCCATTCGAGTTTCTCGGCGTTACTGACAGAATCAATCGTACACAAGAATATTCCATTTCCAGATAAGAGAATCCAGTTTCATGATCAAGACTTGAATGTTTTTTTTCTTTTACCACTGAAGTAAACCCTCCTATCTTCTCGAGCTCCATGTGACCATGAAGTAGCGAGGAAGGTGAATTTTCTATAAATAGAGACGGAAGGATTCCCTTAGCCATCCGTGAAGAAGTGGTGAGAAGTGGGTTTATGGTTCACGTTTGTTACATACTTCAAGGTATGTGAACACGGAGAGAACAAAAGTTTAGGTGAAAAGATGTAAACATTATTTTGACTAAATACTTCTAGTCAACATGAACAAGTAGCGACTTTTTTACATGAGATATTAAATGGGTAGAAATGTCTCACCACTCTATGGAATTTACTCTTTGGATAAGAGGCCATGAGTTGGGGTATCTATTTCATGAAAGTTGTCCAAGACTTGCTCCTGGTTCCACCTACTTTTTACAAGCATTGGCACAAACACAAGCATGAGCATGAGCATGCCATTGGAAATACTTGAATCCTAATGGGGGAAATAATAGCACCCGTCTTTCATCGATTTGGCAAACCACAATTGACACAAGTGTTATCACATAATAATTGTTGACTAAAATATATAGTGTTGATGAAAATGAATGACTATCCTAATACCAACATTTTCGAATCTTGCTAGGCTAAGGCAAGATAGTCAGGATTGTTACCTTGTGTTTACTTCCTTTTTGCAAAAATATCAATTAATATTCAACAAATATGTTCTTGAGATCAATGTTGTCTTTTATGTTTTGTCATGATAAAGAAATGAAAATATTTATATCATAAAATATTGACATGTTTGATGAATAGTTATGGAAACATAAAATCTAAAATAAGATCACACATATAGTCCAAAATGAGACCTCAAAACCATCAAATGATTTTATTTATTCAATTTTGGAATACAACAAAAAACATTATTTCATACCTAGACTGGCTAAGGACCAAAAAAATACATAGAACTCAAAGTTTACATCATCACAAAGACGATTGGTGTCTTCTAATTAAAACCGATACTAAAAATTAACCAGATCAACAAGCCACAGTTTTCCACTGTCTTGACTCTACACAAAATTCCTAATTAGCACTAAAAATCAATTCAAAAATCCAATAAGAATTTACAGACTATCAAAAAGATATGATCAACCTTATAAACAATGTCAATAATCAATGCTTCTTGGTCCTCCTTATTTCCACCTTCAGTAATACCCTGCTATCAACAATAATTTATTAGTTTTTAAGTAGTTCATAAATGAATGAAGTAGTAATGTAATCTCACTCTAGAGCAAGAACAAACCTTATCAGAGTTTTTGCATCTATCTCTTTCTTGCTCGTCCCTTCAATTCTCTTTTTATTCTCCAAAATTAGTTTGAGTAGTCTCAACCAATTTTAGTTAAGTTACTTAAATAACTTTTAGTTAAATAGGGACAACTCATAATAAAATATTAATAAATAATGATAATATGTGGGGACCCCTAATAACTCTTTTGTTTAATTTTCTAAATCTCCTTGTTCCTCCATCAACAAAAAATGCATCAATATCATCAAAATATCAGCATAAACATACATCCAAATCAGCTCTCATGAAATATTTCAAAACATACTTCTCCCAAATATTAAGTCTATATGCACATACATGCCCAAAATTAAATAGGTCAAAAAGTTGTCAAAACTATACTGCTGCTCAAAATAAACAAAGTCTTCTTGTTGTCGAAAAAAATTGTTTTCCAAAATATGAGTGATTTTCCAAATAGTGAAGCCAAAGTAAATAACATCATAAAATAAAAAATCATAATTTTTGTGTGAGGCAGTTTTCCTCTGTTACCTTAGGAATCTGTGAATTTTCCTTAATAAGAATTTTAACTTTAATTGTTGATGCTTCTGGATGCATTTCTTCAAAATGGGTGTGTCCATCATCATGTCCAGGGTGTTGTGAATGTGAAGTTGTAACATCTCACTCTTGTGCACACTGAGCAAACTTATTCTTTGAGGACACTTGCGTGCAAGTGATCCGGGTCATTATACTATTGGTTGTTTTGATTATGATTATGAGATATTGTGGATTTGATGATATATTATTTTGTGGTATTTACATAAACAAGTGTTATTGACTGGGTTCTTCTGAGTGTGCAGGATTCTGGATGTTGAGGATGCTGAGGCATTGATGAAACCCCTTGGACTCTGGATCGAGTCAGGGAGTGGATTGTTTGGGTTTGAATGTTGTTGATGTGACATATGTACATATGATTAGATATTATAATGATTGATTATTATTACTGACATGATTCGTTGATGGATGCATTCTGATGATAGTTTGTTTACTAGACTCACATTTGGAGTAGAGGGGTCATGCACGACAACTAGAGACATTGAAAGAGAGGTGTGGCAACATCACTGCCACAAACTACTAGCACTCCCTCCATGGCTCGAACTTTAGGTTAACGATTACCTAGTTCGAGAAGACCCATGATGTCGTGAGAGAAGACTGTGACAGTCGCTCACGATGATTCTAAGGGGCACACAATAAGGCAGGGTCCTTATTCCTTAGAGGCCCTTAGTCTCCCACAAGATCACCTGACGGAGTATTGACTCCAGGGGTTTGACGTCTACCAAATTCAGTCAAGAGACGAGTGGCACCCTTGGAGAACATAGTGCATCTTGAAGGGAACGTCGCACAAATAAAATGGAAGGATGCAAATGGCACCCTTGGAGCATGTAGTGTGTCCTGAAGGGAACGTCGTGATTTTAACTGTGGTAAGTTAATAAACCTAGTGCCTAGAAAACTATGCCTCCTTAGGACCTGGTCGACCTTAAAATAGATGATGGTATGAGTGAAGTTTAATCACTAAAAGTTCCCTTAAAAATGTTCGCCAAACGTAGTGAAATTAAAACCTAGGTCTAAGTAGAACCTATGAACAAAAAATAATTAGACATATAACAAGAAGGGGGTAAAGAAATTCAAACTTTAATTATTAAAGTAAAAATTATAATGGAGGATTAAATTTATTAAAAAGAGTAAATGGTGGATTTTATCTACACTTGTTAAATTGATTTTTAGTTAAAAAGGAAAAAGGGGGAAAGTGAAAAGAAAAGGAAACTTAAAGAAAAAGGGGAATGCCCAACTTAGTAAGGAATCTAGCCTTTGGGACTTTCTATTTATGAACTCAACTAGAAATTAAGTAAGATGCAAGTCATTTAAGAATTATAAGGGAATATTGGGACACCGAGGAACCTTTTTAGGAATGCTTTTAGGTGGGTGAAGGAAATAGGAATATTTAATTAATTAATAAAATTGATTTTCTGGTGCAACTAGGGGACCGAGCGACCTGTGTACGAGGGAGGTTTTTCCCAATTAAATAAATGAAAAAAGAATCTAATGAGGGTTTGAGAAACTGATGAATAAGAAACTCTATAAAAAGGATGGCGGAGGAGGAGTATGGATGACATCTGGCTTGCGTAACATTACACTGCTGAAATTTTATCTTGACTGAACTTTATCTTGTGGGAGTTGGGATACCCAGCTCGAGTAACGAGTGGTAGCTCTACCTTGCGAGGTGAGATGGGTGCTAGCATTATCTGGTATTGTGTGCGTGGCCCCTTTGCAGCTCAGGGGGCTTAGGGGGAAGAAGAGTACCCATAGCATTGGCTGGGAGGTACCGGTGAGGTCTCATCAGTCGGCAAGCGAGATCTAGACAAAGCAACGCATGGGAGGACATCTTCACCTCATCGTCGTTGATACAAGTATGCCTGTTAAAGTTGTTACTTGCAATAAAATTTAATTTACACTTGTTCATTTTACTGTATTTAGATGATGATTTCATTTCCATGAGATTTCCTTGCACTTGTATTTCCCTTATCATTTGATTCACACTGTGAGAAACCTTGCTATCCATAATAACTTTTACTTCTGAGTTACTGTCTAATTGTGCATGGCCAGATTGAGCCCTAGACTCAAAACCTTGCCTGCACTTTGTATCTCCTTCCTGCGTTTTCTTTATTCCTTGATTGCGTTTTTTGTCATTATTTTGTTCTCCATGGAGAAGGTCTGGATGCAGATTTATGTTATTGTCTTTTATTCCTTTATCCTTTAAGTTATTATTTTGTGCCTGAGCAGTCAACCAGGATTCGAATTGAATGTCTTTCACTCCGATGTTAAAGATTTAGATTCAAATGCCCTGCTTTCCTGTGCATGGATAATAACTGTAGGATCATTTCTCTACCCAACAAGGAATTCTCTCCTGGGAGTTTATTCCCTCCTTAGCATTTGCATTTTATTTACTGTGATTTTGTTTTATCACTCTGTCGATAACTACGTTTTGGATTATGACTGCGTTTTTGCATTATTACTGCAGATGATTGCATTTGGGTCTCAGGCCATTATTTTATTTTGAATCTGTGTAACTTCTTCTTATTATTCTCCCAAACCCACAATGTGATGATCTCTGATATGTCTTGTATGTTCCTATCTTTTTCCCTTGGTTTGTTCAGATGCTTGCAGTTTGTTAGAATGTTACTAGCGACATAGCTTGTGTATTATTTGATTTTCATACCTATGTCATTTCGTGTGGTAAATTCTTCTCCATTTGCTACGGGTTGCTATCCCGATTTAACATCATTTTTCACCCAAATTGTTTTAGCTATAAAGGTTTCTGATCAAATCAAACACAGTTGTCTTGTCGATCATCGATGGTTTGCAAAGCCGGGCCTTGCAATTCACAAATGAAAACACAAAATGATCAGAAGAGATTGTGTTTACTGTATTGGTTGAACGTTTAGAGTACATACAATGTATTGGTATTGAATCACCCTTTTTCTTAATGCTTAGATGTATAATGCATGGCTCCACAATCATTGTTGTATAACATTTTTTTTTTCAAAACGAGTTTGTTGAGTAACGCATTTTTCTTAAACAATTTGTTGTATAACAATTTCTCCTCAATCTTAGCTAACACATTTTTACAGAGCACTGTGCATCCAAGCGTGGCACTGCCAGTCTTGTCAGTTGTCCTAATTAGCTTGAATTTCATTAATTACTACATAGATTCTTACCGCCATTGAACTTTAGTTATTACTACACATAAATTTTATTGTTAATTAAAGTGCAATTATTACTACACAGACATGTTATTGCCATTTCCTGCTAGTTATTAATACACCGAGATTGTAATGCTATCATTTGATTTTTCTCCATTGATTATAACTGAGAATTATGAAGTATTCTTTCCGTAGGCTCATGATAAGTATTTCATTCCAGAGTATGCATGTAATATGGCACATTGTTATAAAAATTTAATCAACTAAATTTTGTGTGAGATATCGTGCCATAGCCTTACCTCCTGGTATCCAAATTGTAGCATAGAGCGAGTATACTATAAGTATTTTTATGCCTTAATTAACCAAATGGAAGATGTAGTCGTGTGTAGCATTGATTTGCGTATTTTATTACCTCGAATTCACCTCAGAGAGCAGTAATATACACATGTATTCCTATAGGCATGGTAAAGTATTTAACTCAAGTAAAATACCTATCTGATATCTCATCCAACACCCAGTTGTAATTAGCATTATCATTAAAGTAAATTGTTAGATGTGATTATGATCATAATATTATGTTAAGTAATTTCTTACACAAGATTTAGTTGTCAGTGTCATCTGAAGTCTTTTTATATTTATTTTAATTCAAAACCTTGTTGAGTTTAGGGAGTTGTTTCCCAGAATTTAGGTACCTATGCCACCATGTGAAAGAAAACAGTTTCACTTTCCTTTTAAAAACCTTGTTCAGAAAATAAAACCTGGCGATATTAGTAGCATAATGACTTACTCAAAATCTGAAGTTACTTGTGGCATTTACCTTTTTAAGTAGATTTGAACCCTTATATCTAAAATATTGATTTTGGCATTAACCCCAAGGAACATATATATAGCTATAAGGTTCCTTTTGGATGCTTGATGAGTAAAACATATTAGCATATTTTTGAACATGAAGATATAGTCAGGGTGTTCCTCTAAGCTCCTTGTAGTTATTTTAATTAATTTTAATATGCTTCCTTTTGTATGATGTTTGGGGAGTCGTGTTTAAAGGGAGGTCTAGTCACTTGGTACGATCATTATTAATGTCAATAATTAATCATTTAATTATGAGATTCTTCTTTGTACTAATGAAGGGGTGTTTATAGGAAGAGATGTTTTATGTCTTAACATTGTTTGAGTTTGGTTACAACATGCTTTGACTTAGTCCTTATGGTGATGACTTGCTAATGAATTACATCTAGTTGATTGCGCAATTTAAATTGTAACGAATGGTCACCCTGCATTCCTTATTGCTTGATCGTTTAGAGCGACTTCGTCGTACGACGTCGCATTTTTTATATCAGTCTCAATTGTATTTCAGGCACATTGGAGTTTATGTTGGATTGAAGGTTTAGAAGTATTTTGATGAACATGGGTTCCTGGCGCACTTCTCGCAATGCGTCGATGTGATCCCTTATGATTGAGTCATTGTACGCGTTGATCGATAACACATATGAAAATTGTCTTAGGGTCATGCGCCTTCCTATGTGGAGGTTGTTATTTTTATTTTGAGGTTGTACCTAATTGTAATGTCTAGCGGTCTCTCGTTCGCTGGGAGGGTTCTAACTACTTATCATGGAAGTTGTTGGGATGGACTGATTGATGTTGCTTATGTTTCCTCGAGGTCCTAACATCCCATGACATAATGCGCTAGTGTGTTGGGTCATTATTTTGTTTGTTGCCTGAATTACGTGCATTGGTTCGTTGTCGAGTTGCGTTGATCGACAGTTGTCGTTGTTACATTCCTGCTAAAAATAAATAAAAAATTGCACTTGTTTGCGTCACATGTTGTTGTAATGACGGGGGACGTTACATAAGTGATTGAGTGTTAGGATGCTTGAGATTGGTTGGAGTCAAAAGAATGGGAAGGTCGTTTTCCTTTCTTAGCATTTAGTTCTTAGGTTTTGATATTTTTTGGTAATGCATGTGAAGCAATAGAAACAATGGGTTGAGCAAGTTCCTCTGCCATGGTTGCCTCTACTAAAAAATCTCATCTATAAAGTATAAGGATAAGTTAGAGTATGCATACAATAGCAAGTGAAACATCAAATATTTTTTGCATTAACATAGTTTTGGAATAGCTCTGAATTGATTAACAAGACATCATGCATATAATCAGGGATAAAAGGGAAAGGATAAATTCCAAGATAAACTTTCATCTCTACTTTGAAATAATTCACAATCTCATACAACTGGTTATTATTAAAAACATGGGAATTCCAATGTAATTGGGAATGTGAGGGGCTTTGTAATGTATGGAAAGTGAAATAAATGGAAAGCAGAGTAATGTCACATGTTTAAAAAAATAACACATCCATCATCAACCATGTTCCAAAATCCAAATGCTTTCCCATACTCATCTCATGTATGCCATGTCAAACGTATTTTCATTACTGCTAACGTATCCATTGTTCAAAGGAATTATTATGAAAAAAAAATATGAGAACAAGGGATAATTCATGTAAAATGTGAGTATGAGGGAATTGGCCTTGAACATTCAACCATGAATTTTTCCAAGCCGAATCCATTTAAAACAATCACCTTGAAATATTTCTCTTAAATATTTTCCCTTGACCATAATTTTATTGATTGAAATATATCTATGTTGTCAAATAATTTGATAAAGAAAACATTTCTTATTTCATACAACAAGGGGGGAACAAATGAAATTTTAAAATGATATATGTACTTGGGACTTAAGGAACAACGAATGAAAAGTGGAAGTATGAAGGATTTGATCATGTATGCAAAAATATAAGCATATCAAATCCCAAAATAACTTGGGTTATATTTCATTTAAATTTGAATCTTCATTCTCATAATTAATGACCAAATATGTATGTACATGTTATCTAACAATCATCAATTTATCATACAACTACCATCTTATTGTGTCAATAAACCAATACTACTATCTCGAAAGCTTTATGGCATAATTACCCCTTTTACTTTTATTATTTCTAGATAAGCCATAAAAATATAAAAACTTGAACCCTTATTTCTCAATCGAACTTAGTGAAAAGATCCTAAAATACTATAAGCACAAGTCGAACGCAATTATCAAACCATGAGAGGTCAAAATTGGGTCGCATACCACCCTTTTAGCTTGATAATATATCAATCTTAGCCATGAGCATAATAATTTTTTTGTGTAAGGAAGTGAGATGTCGCCCCGACAAAATGTAAAATTCTCAACAACTCGAGTTAAGAATCAAGGTGCTTTATTTTATATACAGGGTTTAAGGAATAAAATGACACGAGCAAAGGATTGTTCAAATTCCTATAATAGGGTTTTAAAATCAAACCAACCAATGTACAGTATATACAAGTCAAACATGACTGTAGAATAACCCTTTGAAACACATGAGTTAGAGATTGAGTGGCATTATTTTTCCGTTTATTTCAAAACAAGTCAAATTTTAGATTTTTTTTCCATGGAAAGCAAAGGTAACAGGTTGAAACGAACTTCAAACAATTCTTTTTTTATACATAGGAATATAATAATATTCAACAATACAATCAAAATATTTCTCGAACCTTGGAGTATAAAGCGACAGTAGGAGGATTGGCAATACGAAAGGAACCCATGACAGGAAAATGTTCAAGAACTCTTGCAGCACATGGTAAATAAGAACTAGGGAAAGCTTTTAAAAGATCTAGGTTTAAAACCCTTCAATAAAAATACATGCAGAGGAGAACCCATGAGTCCCTTTCCTTCTTTATGTCCAGAATCTTAAATTTTAAAGAGTGGAAAATGAGGCTGTGTATATTTATGAACAAGAGAAGGAAGGAAGTTACACAGAGCCAAAAAAAGTCATACACAATGAACTCACAGAGTTGGGACCTAGTGATAACAACCTTCATAATGAGGGTAAATACCAGAGGGATAAAATAAGAATATTTCTTTTGAAAAATGAATGACAAACTCGAATAGACAAAGAGAATGAGAACACTCATAACCAATCAAGCAGAGCTTATTCCAAAACCATTTATTGCGAAAGGAAAAGTGCATTTTATTGGTACAAGCTAAGATGTCTGGTTGTTATGCTATAAGAAACATGATGTCTGGTTGTTCTTCTATAATACGTTCTCTTAGTAGCCTTTGCTTGATACGACCGTTGAGTCCCCGCATATTCCAAGAGATGAGCTTCATGATGAGGATGGGGAGGGGAGGGGGGAAAGCTGTCAGAGATGAGATGTATTTGACCTGAGTTAACCATAAAGTGTCCAATCTTCAGTATGAACTTATGAGTGGATTTTCTTCCCCTTTTCTTTTCATCTTTATGAGTTTTGCGTTGCTCTTTCAGTAGATTTCCTTGTATGCCCAGGCTTGAGCTGGATCTAG
>JASDQU010505226.1:14005-24011 GCA_032191745.1 Picea mariana | reverse complement strand
GTATCTTCTGTGTTTTGTTTCTGCATTTGTTTTATTTTATTTCTCCACGGTCCTATTTGTCTAACAATCTCATCCAAAACTTTCGAGTTGTTCTACATATTTTTCTTCTGAAGGCCTTTTCTCAATGTGAAAATCTTTGCTTCCAAACTTCCAATGATCTTGTCTCTTTCTTCTAACTGTTCTTTGAGTGTTTCTTCAATTCTCTTTTCTTATTCTACTTGGATTTTTAATTTATTTATCATCTTCTCGAGTTCTTCGAAGTTGGAATTTTGAACTCCCTCTTTTATTTTTAGTTCTTGCGGAAGTGAATTATTTTTCTTCTTTTCGCTTTTTATAACTTCTATGACACTCAACAATTATTCTCTGTAATCAACTTCTGCCTCTTCATATTCTTCTTAGAAACCTTATTCATTGAATTCTTATACTACCATGAATAATGCCCTTTCTGTATCACTATCACTGACTTCATCTTCATCTAATGAGGAACTATCTTCTTTGGTGCAAAGGATTTTCTTGAAAATTTTCTTTTTGTTTCTTCTGACTTTTTGTATTTGTTTCCTTTTAGGGTCAGCTTCTTCATTTCTTTGCTTTCTGTTACAGGGAAATTTATTAGAAAAATGACCAATACCATCACAATTAAAGAAAATCAATGGGAGCTTACCATTATATTTTCTAGTTCCCTTTTTCAGTGTTTTAACAAAGTTATCTACTTCTTCATTGTCTTATGAGACATCACTGTTGCTACTATTTGACATTTCCTTTTGCTTATTCTTTTGATTTGTCTTCTTGGATTCCTTGATTGCGGCTTCCATTGTAACCAGATTGTCTTAATATGTCCTCATCTCATAAGTTGTGAGTGTCCCATGCAGTTCATCCATGGTCATTCTAGTTAGGTCCACTCTCTTTTCTAGTGTTGAAATCTTTGAATCAAATCTCATTGGTAGGGATCTCAGTACCTTTTTGAAAACAATTGATTCCTTTATCTCGTCTCCCAGACCTTTGATATAATTTGCTAATTCATCAACTCTTAGAAAGTAGGTTGTTATGTCTTCATCTTCATTCATCTTCAATTGTTCAAACTTTTCTATGAAAATTTGAAGTCTAGTTTCCTTGACTTTCTCATCTCCTTCATATGTATTCTTCATGTTGTCCCAAATTTATTTCGTGGAATCACAATGCATAACCTTGGTGTATATTGATTTATTCATACCATTCAGGAGTGCACGTGTGTCTCTTGAATAAATTTCTTCAAGTTTCTTTCCATCATTATCTATTGGAGGAGTGGTTGGTGCTTTGTATCCATCTACTATTGATCGCTAGACATCAAATCCTAGTGCCTGTATGTGTTTCTTCATTCTCCTCCTCAAGGAGGAATAATATTCCCCATCAAACTATAGTATCCCAATCTTTTAGTAATCCATGATCTCCTTCCAATGGTTAAACTGCCTTTTGAAGGACCTGCTCTGATACCAATTGTTGGATTACTAAGAGGGGGGTGAATAAGTAATACTACTTTTTAATTATTTTTAACCAAAATGCATATAAGTGTTACTAGATTTATGATCAATTAACCAATATCATTCAATGAATGCAGAATAAATAAACCATGAACAATGAGCAATCATACACATACACAGTACACCGGTAGTTTTACGTGGAAACCCAATGTAGGAGAAAACCACAAAATGATTTTTCTTATGTCTTTAAAAAGTATATTCATTGGAAGCACCAACTTCCTTTATTTTCCAGCTCCAACTGGAAGGAGGATCAAACCCCCTAGATTCTCAAGCTAAACCTAAGGGAAGCTCCAAATCCCCAATTATTTTCTCCAACCAGAAGGAGTCTACAACCCTCTATGTTCTCTGGCTACAAAAACCTATCTTTGCCTCGTCCAACCACCCTGAAATATAGTTCCAAATGTAGATGAATTGTCACTGTCACTGAATCAAATAAACTATAGCTGTCAATCCTGTCACTGAAATCCTGTCACAACCTATACCAAAATTCTTCAAAAAAATTCTTGCAGATCCATGACCAATATATTTTGCAACACCCGGATGTCTGCATATTTATTTAGTGCAACTCATAGATGCCTGCATATTTCTTTACTGCTACTCGCAGATGTACATGTCTTTCTTTTCTGCAACGCACGGATGTTCATGCCTATGTTTGCTGCAACTCACAGAATAGCACAATACTTTTCCAGTATCACTAATATTTTCTATGTCACTCTATTTTTGTCACTATCTTAATCTTAGTCACTTTCTGATCTCTCTGTATCTGCTAAAAATTGACTGATCTGATAGAAAATAATACTCTTCCAATATCCAAGTAGATCTAACACAACCATGTACTAGGTTCATGCATATGTCTCACTGATCTGATGTGATATAAGAAACCCTTATATTAACCATACATCAAACCCTCACTATTATGCAATCACAATCTGTACTGATAACAATATGTCTCAACCACAAACCCTCAACCATACTTCAAATAACACAATGTATGTCTTAACAAGATGTCCAATGAAGTGTCCCAACAACAAACAACCAATACAATAGCATTGTATCTCTACATATATGTATTATACAAATATACCATACAACCAATAGTCCCTTAAAGGAAAAATCTCAGTTTCCCATGGCCATAACCCAAGCATTCACCAAAGACATACTTAAGACAATTATATAACATATATTTTGTTACTGTAGATAGATCTATGGTACCTTATCGCAGTTACACCTTCTTGTAGCCTCTTCTCATCTCCACAAATGTTACTGATGATAGATATGGTCTTCCTTTTCTTCATATTTGGCAACAGATCTATGCTCTATCTCCACTAAACTCGCGGGTATCCGCGCTTCGTCCCATTGTGACCCATGGGTGTCCATGTCCTTCTAGTACTGCAACATGCGGATTTCTTTAGTAAAAATCTAGTTCAGTAACCACAGTCTCAACCCTTTGACTCCTGCAACTTCTTGGCATTGCTTCAGACTCACTACTTTAGATTTGTCAATGATACCTTCCCATAAAATTTCATAAAAGAGATATTCAATGGGAGACCCTTCCTCTCTTATTTATACTCTCCAAGTAGCTCCCTTTAGGGGTTATCTTCTAACTGTTTTAGTCAACTTCCCTCTTTTAGGACTAGCCCACTTTCAACTACTTTATCTACTTGCAACCATTTTACCATAAATAGTAAACTCACCACTTCTTGTTGAAACTAATTTATTTTTAATTATTTTCTTATTGCAACAACTTTACCCATGATTAAATTTCAGTTACAATCACTTTGACGAATAAAATTATTTTATGAGCTTCTAGAATACTTGATTTATTTGACTTTCTAGGGGCTTTTAGATAACTCATGAGGGTTCTCCAACTTCACTAAGCCATATCTCCTCAATCGTGAGGAACTATGTGACGTACCACATATCACCAGAAATGAAACAACATGTAGTATCCATATATGATAGTCTTTCCTAAAAATTTACTTATCTTCATTACATTATTCCAATACAGAGGGGGTCCCTTGTCCCACAAACAAGGGGGTCTCATACACCAATTTGGTGTCTAGCTTAGTCCTAACCTTAAAAAAAGATTATTATTATTATTATTATCCATGTTGGTTATCTCGAGTGGTTGAGTGTTGTGGTTTTACAAATGTGGTCTCGGGGTCAAATACTCAACCAACTATTTTTTCTCTTGGATGAAATTGAGATTATTAAACCTCACTCAATGTATAGACCAAATTCAAATAAATTTAAATGAAACATGTCATCAAATTATAAAAATATATTTAAATAAAGTAACAAATCAATTTAATTAAGAAATTAACATGTTGCTCTCCTCTTCTTCAATAAAACAATAATACAATATTAAATAAATATAATAAATTAATTACTATATTACTTTCCTCTTCACATAAATACACTCAATTCATTTTTTAATTTGAATGCTATTTTCATTTTAAATTTATATAATATAATATTAAATAAATTTAATAAATTGATTATTATATTATTATTTTTTTACATAAATAAATGTAATAAATTAATTACTATATTACTTTCATCTTCACATAAATACACTCAATTCATTTTTTAATTTGAATGCTATTTTCATTTAAAATTTATATAATATAATATTAAATAAATTTAATAAATTAATTATTATATTATTATTTTTTTTACATAAAAATATAGTATTAAATATACTTAAATTTATATTTTTTTTATTTAAATATAGTGTCAGAAAATTTTGAAGTACTTTTTTTAATTATAGGAATTGAACCTGTCTCAACATATAATTTATGGAAGAATTTGGATGAAAAAAATAACAATTATTCCTTCCAAAAATTATATAGATTAAAAACCTTTTCATATTTATTTGTTATTTTATTATTTATATAAAAATATATAAGAATAAATTTTTTCATTTATTTTTTATTTTATAATTTAATATTTTTTTATCTCTAAACAAATATTATATCATTATTTATCTTAATTTATTTAATTTGTATGAAAAAATCAACTCCAAATTAAACACCTTTCTATCTAAATATTTTATATCTAACTAAATTAAATCCATTGCCATAACTTCCTTTCAAATTATCATTTAAATTCATTTTTTTTATTAATTTGAAAAAGGTGTTCAATATTTCTATAATTTGAACATGTTTCACACTAACATTCTCTAAAAACTTAGAGACAAATTTATTTAAATAAATAATTTATCAAATCACAAATATATGTGGATTTATTTATTTTTTTCTTTATTTTAGTATAAAAATAACAATAGAAAAAATTATGTTATCAACAATGAAGTTGCTCATAAGATATGGTGTTATGGGTGAATTGGAACAAAGGTATACTTGTCGTAAATTAGGTTTATAAATCAGTGCATAAGTTCATTTTCTTATTTATTTTCTTTTCTTTTCAATATGAGCACTTCACCACATATTCTAAAACCTCAACCTTCAAGGAGGTATGTCTAGCAAAGTCACTCTAGAAAATCTATGAACAAACAGAAGCATTAGAGAAAAATAAAATAAAGAGAAGTGAAACTCCAAATAAAAAATTAAATTGTTAAAAGACAATATTGAGACACAGAAAGAGAATAGAATAAGGTTAGAGACTCATTTGCATAAAATAAGGCTAGAATACAAGATATGGAAAAACAAAACCAATCAATCAAAAAAAGGCGAAGCAAATATCAAGAGAGATAGGATTAAAGAGCTAGAAGAAAAACTAGCTAAAAATTTGGCTCTAATTAGTTTTGAAAATAAATTATCGATCAAACCCATCAAAGAGGAAATAAACAAGCTAATAGAGTTGGACCAAGAGAACCTAACATGCTAGCAATAGTAAAATAAGTAGAAAATAAATCACAACTTGAAACAACTTACATCATAACTCTAGGAAAATAATCAAACATAAAAATAGGTTGATCATTTTCAAAGTTGTAATAATCATAAATATAGCATATCCATTAAATCTCCAAGCTTAAAAGGATAAAAGATATTTATAAATGAATACCTCATTTCATAAGATCAAGTTGAATTAAGGAAGGAAGTTCACAAGGTAAAAGAAGTCACTGGATAGCGTGGATTCGTGGCAATGGATGGAATATAAAGTTGGGTGTAGACCCAATAGTGGAAAAAGTTAATTTTCATAATCTTTATGAGGAAACTCTATCTCATCTTCATTCTAAAGACATATTTTATTTGGAACAAGCTTTTATTCGACATGATTCTAATCATGAATTGTCCAAATGGTTGAAAGCTGGTGATTTACTCCTTAAGGGGGTGGCTAATGAGGAGTGGAATGATTATGTTCGCGTTTTATTAGCTCACGATATTTGTTTATCTAATTAAGAGGACATAATTGTTTGGTCTTGGAATGTCAATGATGGTCAAGTCATTGTGGGTTCTTATGAAGCTATGATTATTCAATCCAATCAGGGGGATTTTGAATGGTGTACTTGTTCTTAAGCTCTTAAATGGTAATGTTTTTCTTAAATGGTAATGTTGGATCTTTTGGGTATTTGGGTGTTGTTATTTTTCTCCCAAGTTTAGAAGTTGGAACACTTACATCTTTATGGAGATTCGAAGTTGATGATTGATTGGGCTTCGAATAAGTGTTTGTTTAAAATGGCAGCTCTAGATTTTTGGCAACATAGAATTTGTAATTTGAAAGTAGATTTCACTAGGAAAGTTATTTATCCAAGAAAGGGTGAATGGAGCTTATTGGAATGATTTTTTCATTCCCCTTTACTAATTCTGTTTGTTCTTATTAGCTTTGCTTTTAGTTTTGGGTTGTGGCTAAGGGTCAGATCTCTTTAGTTGTTATCTCGATCTCTTTAGTTGTTATCTCTATATTGTTTAACGTTCCTTTCAAATTTTTATTGTAAAGGTTGTAATCTACATTCAGTGATCTTCTACCTCTTTAGTATTTGGTTGTAGTATTATTTTTATATTAAATTGAATATAAGTAATTTTTTCCTAATTGAAAAAGAAAAAACTAAAAACCTTTTCCTATTTGTTTATTATTTTATTATTTATATAGAAATATATAATAATAAATCATATTGTTTCATGTTGTTTGTAAATCAGGTGCATAAGTTCATTTTGTTATTTTTTTTTAATTTTTTTTCAATATAAACACTTCACGGCATATTTCAAAATCTCAGCTTGTCAAGGAGGTCTAGCAAAGTCACTCTAGAAAGTCTATGAATAAATAGAAGCATTAGAAAAAACAAAATAGAGAGAAGTGAAACTCCAAAGAGAGTTAGAAGCAATGCTTGATAAAAAGAGATAGATTGTTAAAAGGAAATTCAAGAAGGTGAAACAAATATGAAGATAGATAAGATTAAAGATCTAGAAGCTAACAATTTGGCCCTAATTAGTTTTGAAAATAAATTGGAGATCAAACCCATCAAAGAAGAAATAAATAAGCTAATGGAGTTGGACCATGAACCTAACAAAAGAACTCGACATGCTAGCAATAGTAAAATAACTATAAACTAAATAACAAATTGAAACAACTTACATCATAACTCTAGAAAAAATAATCAAACATAAAAATAGATAGATCCTTGTCAAAGTAAGTTGTAATGACCATAAATATAGCATATTCAGTAAATCCCCAAACTTAAAAAGATCAAAAATATTTATAAAGAAAGACTTCATTCCACAAAATCAAATTAAATTAAGAAATGAAATTCACAAAATAAAAAAAACCAAGAAAAAAAAATGGAAAATAACTAAAAATTAAAAAACTTTTATTAAAAATAGAAACCACAATAATAATAATAATGATAATAATAAACCATTACATCTCATTAAATATTAATCACCCCCGCACCTGACTGTGATAAGCCCTCCCGAGACCAGTGGACCTCGAATAGCTTCGTAACTAGCGATCGAATCAGAATTGGAGTAAATGAAGTCAATCTCAAGTCGAGATCAATTCTTTTCTCAAGTTCGAGAAAGTCTATATCGAGATCAAAATGCAAAGCTATTGGTTCTCAACTTGGAAAGGATTATTTATTCCATGAGTCAGGAGAGCGATCGGTTGCCAGGATAAAAGATTTTCGTTCTTCCTCATGACCAACGAGATCCTTGGGTAGTAAATCTGCTGAATAGAAGATAGAATATTTATATCATCTATCTTTTTCCTATCTTGTCCCGACTAGATCCCACCATGTATTGTGTCAAAATCATAATCATAAATTCATAAAAGTTTAAAAACTAAAACATTAAAAACTTTAATAAAAACAAACTTTAAAACATGGCCATTCCATAAACTAAAACAAAAATATAATAATAAAATTAATATCATTAATTAAAAATAAATCTAAAACATCACCATTACATAAACTATAATAATAATAATAATATACAACTTCCAATCTAAAATAAAAATAAAATAATAATTTTGCAAATTCTATTCAATAAAATAATAATTTTGTAAATTTTATTAAATATATTTTTCATCCTCTAAACTAAACAAACTTTTGATAATTTAATTTTTCCCACAATGTTATGAAGAAAGAAGATGATTAACAATTGACTAAGACCTAATATTTAAAAATAAAATAAAATTCATATCTTAACCTAATTATACTATGAAGAAAGATGATTAACCATTCACTAAGACTTAATATTTAAAAATAAAATTCATATCTTAACCTAATTATACAAGGCAAATACAGAATCGACCATGGATCTCGTCCCACAAAAACTTTACAACGTCGCTGCGCCGCAATCGTCTCTGCCTTACAAAATCAATCCAACCGGAGGTGAGTGCGTAAGTTTTGCCGGATCTGAGGACGAAAGTGTGAGCCATTCCATGCTCAAGGTCGTGCAATCTGAGCTCCAACCTTGACTCATTAATCATGGCTGCCTTTTGCTCAGGTCTCAAGTGTGGTATAATATAATTCTCAACTGATGCCTTGGGAAGCAAAAGCTTGCACTGTTGTGGATTGGCATCCGTCTCTGTTAATTGCTTTTCAAATAACACCGTCAAGTCTCCCTTCTGTTTGTGTATATCCAACAATATGTTTGAGGCTTCAACCATTTCAGAATTTGATGTTTGTCCCTTCTTATTGAACTCCATAACGCTGCCAGAATATGATGTTTGCCCCTTCTTATTGAACTCCATAACGCCAAGATGTTGCTTGAAATGAGACTAAGATTCGCAACTCCTCCGAGCAAACGCCAGTGACTGAGAGGTTTGGATTTCAACATCTTTGCAACAAAAATGAATGAAAAGTTCGAAGAATCCGCTGTTTTATAGGTTAAAAAAGTGATGTAATTATCTAGCCGACAAAATAATTCGTTGAAGTCGATGTAATAAGGCACCTAAATATAGAGCCTGACATATTTTTATATTTGGAATATAAAAGCAAATAATGTTTCACCCCTAACTAATATAGAGATGAAGTAAATTTTATATTTTAAATATAGAGATGGAGTAATGCATTGCCAAGTAATGTAAAGATTATATACTTCTAAATATAGAGATAATATTAATATAAATATTATATACTTTTAAATATAGAGATAAATTAATGTGCTTTTATCGAGGGAAAAATTAAAGAGGTAAGAGGTACCACATTAATAAGTCAATGCATTTTACCCAAAGATCACTATGATCCTCAGTTGGGTTTCAAAGGGTTTTTCACAATAATCCTGCACAATTTTGAGGATAGGAACCGCATCTTTGACAAAGGTCTTTATTTCTTCAACTCAGTTGGTCTCTTCTTGCGTTTATGGATGGAGAAGTTTAGCCTTGAAACAAAGAATTTTGAGTATGCACCAGTCTGGATTTGACTTTATTCCCTGCCACATGAGTTCTGGCTTGAAGAAGTACTAGCGGGTATTGGAAACACCATTGGCGTATATGTGAAATCTTCAGAAGCAACCAAGCAGCGGAGGTACACCTCATATGCGCGCATTTGTGTCTACCTGAATATCTCTAAGACGCTACCAGGTTCCATTGCTCTGGAATACCACGATGAGAACTAGTCACAAACCATTGACTATGAGCACATACCTTTATGTTGCAGAAAATTCCACGAACATGGACACCTTTTCAGAGATTTCCCCCTCAACATGGTGAGCAAGGAAGAAAACCCTGAGACAAGCAAAACAAAGGACAGTTTAATAACAGTAGCAGGAAGACGGAAACAAGGGGTCAGGAAAACAGTCGCTACGGCCACTAAGGAACCACCCTCCAGTAACCCTTTCGATGCCATACATCGAGTTCCAAAGAATATGGACTCTCCACAGATCCCTCCTATGGCAAAGGTTCAACAAGGCCAAACAAAAGGGAAAACGGTGGAAACCCCTGTCGTGGAGCAAACTTCTTCCATTCCAGCATCCAATGCTACGGATGCCAAACCTTTAGATCCAGAAAACAGATATGCAAAAATGGACCTAGATGAGCAAGATCTAGCCGGTATAGATCTAGTGCATCTGGAACAAGCCTATTGACACCAA
>JASDQU010505226.1:0-13955 GCA_032191745.1 Picea mariana | reverse complement strand
ATAAATCTAAAACATCACCATTACATAAACTATAATAATAATATACAACTTCCAATCTAAAATAAAAATTTTGCAAATTCAACAAACTTTAAAACATGACCATTCCATAAACTAAAACAAAAATATAATAATAAAATTAATATCATTAATTGAAAATAAATCTAAAACATCACCATTACTTTTGATAATTTAATTTTTCCCACAGTGTTATGAAGAAAGAAGATGATTAACCATTGACTAAGACTTAATATTTAAAAATAAAATAAAATTCATATCTTAACCTAATTATACTATGAAGAAAGATAATTAAAAAAGTGATGTAATTATCTAGCCGACAAAATAATTCGTTGAAGTCGATGTAATAAGGCACCTAAATATAGAGCCGACATATTTTTGTATTTGGAATATAAAAGCAAATAATGTTTCACCCCTAACTAATATAGAGATGAAGTAAATTTTATATTTTAAATATAGAGATAGAGTAATGCATTGCCAAGTAATGTAAAGATTATATACTTCTAAATATAGAGATAATATTAATATAAATATTATATACTTTTAAATATAGAGATAAATTAATGTGCTTTTATAGAGGGGAAAATTAAAGAGGTAGGAGGTACCACATTAATAAGTCAATGTATTTTACCCAAAGATCACTATGATCCTTAGTTGGGTTTCAAAGGGTTTTTCACAATAATCTTGCATAATCTTGAGGATAGGAACCGCATCTTTGACAAAGGTTTTTATTTCTTCAACTCAGTTGGTCTCTTCTTGCGTTTATGGATGGAGAAGTTTAGCCTTGAAACAAAGAATTTTGCGTATGCACCAGTCTGGATTTGACTTTATTCCCTGCCACATGAGTTTTAGCTTGAAGAAGTACTGGCGGGTATTGGAAACACCATTGGCATATATGTGAAATCTTCAGAAGCAACCAAGCAACAGAGGTACACCTCATATGCGTGCATTTGTGTCTACCTGAGTATCTCTAAGCCGCTACCAGGTTCCATTGCTCTGGAATACCACGATGAGAACTAGTCACAAACCATTGACTATGAGCACATACCTTTCTATTGCAGGAAATTCCACGAACATGGACATCTTTTCAGAGATTTCCCCCTCAACATGGTGAGCAAGGAAGAAAACCCCGATACAAGCAAAACAAAGGACAGTTTAATAATAGTAGCAGGAAGATGGAGACAAGAGGTCAGGAAAGCAGTCGCTACCGCCACTAAGGAACCACCCTCCAGTAACCCTTTCGATGCCATACATTGAGTTCCAAAGAATATGGACTCTCCACAGATCCCTCCTATGGCAAAGGTTCAATAAGGCCAAACAAAAGGGAAAACGGTGGAAACCCCTGTCGTGGAGCAAACTTCTTCCATTCTAACGTCCAATGCTACGGATGCCAAACCTTTAGATCCAGAAGACAGATATGCAAAAATGGACCTAGATGAGCAAGATCTAGCCAATATAGGTTTAGTGCATCTGGAACAAGCCTATCGACACCAACAATTATATACCATCCCTCCCGACCAGTTACACAAAGTCCACAAAGTCTTCCTGAACTCTTCAGCAGGATCCGCCGCTAGATCCAGCTCAAGCCTGGGCATACAAGGAAATCTACTGAAAGAGCAACGTAAAGCTCAGAAAGATGAAAAGAAAAGGGGAAGAAAATCCACTCATAAGTTCATACTGAAGATTGGACACTTTATGGTTAGCTCAAGTCAAATACATCTCATCTCTGACAGCTTTCCCCCCTCCCCTCCCCATCCTCATCATGAAGCTCATCTCTTGGAATATGCGGGGACTCAACGGTCGTATCAAGCAAAGGCTACTAAGAGAACGTATTAGAGCAGAACAACCAGACATCATGTTTCTACAAGAAACAAAATGTGCAATGGAAGAAATGGATCGAGTTCTCTCTTGCTGCTAGAAGCAGGGGAAGATGATTTGCAATGATGTAATGGGTTCCTCCGGGGGTCTGGTAGTACTTTGGAACCCGAGATCAGTGATCCTAGAAAATTTCTTCACCACCAGGTCATCAATATTAGCGAATTACAGGCTTACTGGATCCAATAAACCTAGATTCCTCACAAATGTGTATGGACCAACTACTCCAAGAGACAAAACATCCTTCATTAGGAATCTGGAAAGACTCACCATCCTCACCTCCAGGAGTCGATGGATTCTTGGTGGCGATTTTAATATGATCTGCAATTTGGATGAGAAAAGAGGAGGGACACGTAGACTTGAGGCAAATCAGGGAACTTTCAAGCCTTAATAGACAAGTTGGGCCTCATCGACCTGGAAACACAAAATTGATTCTACACCTAGACAAATCGATGATCAGGATCCCAACATGTGGCATGCCGCCTTTCATTTTATTTTTGGCATTTCATTTTATTTTTGCACTAGTAAGTGATGCCCCTTTTCCAAAGCTTGATATTGGTGGTGGTGTTAACTGGAGACTTGTTTTTCGGAAATAGTTAAGTACCAAAGGAAGACATGTTATCTTAGCTTGTACCGATAAAATGCACTTTTTGTTTTGCAATAAATGGTTTTGGAATCAGCTCTGCTTGATTGGTTATGAGTGTTCTCGTTCTCTTTGTCTGTTCAAGTTTGTCATTCATTTTTCAAAAGAAATATTCTTATTTTATCCCTCTGGTATTTACCCTCACTTTGAAGGTTGTTATCACTAGGTCCCAACTCTGTGAGTTCATTGTGTACGAATTTTTTTGGCTCTGTGTAACTTCCTTCCTTCTCTTGTTCATAAACATACGTCGCCTCATTTTCCACTCTTTAAAATTTAAGATTCTAGACATAAAGAAGGAAAGGGACTCATGGGTTCTCCTCTGTATGTATTTTTATTGAAGGGTTTCAAGCCTAGATCTTTTAAAAGCTTTCCCTGGTTCTTATTTACCATGTGATGCAAGAGTTCTTGAACATTTTTATGTCATGGGTTCCATTTGTATTGCCAATCCTGCTACTCTCACTTTATACTCCGAGGTTCAGGAAATATTTTGATTGTATTGTTGAATATTATTATGTTCCTATGTATATAAAAAAAATTGTTTGAAGTTCGTTTCAACCTGTTACCTTTTCTTTCCATGGAAAAAAAATATAAAATTTGACTTGTTTTGAAACAAAGGGAAAAATAATGCCACTCAATCTCGAACTCATGTGTTTCAAAGGGTTTTTCTATAGTCCTGTTTGACTTGTATTATACTGGACATTGGTTGGTTTGATCTTGAAACCCTATCATAGGAATTTGAACAATCCTTTGCTCATGTTATTTTATTCCTTAAACCCTGTATATAAAATAAAGCACCTTGATTCTTAACTCGAGCTGTTGAGAATTTTACATTTTGTCGGGGCAACATATCGCTTCCTTACACAAAAAACTTGTTATGCTCATGGCTAACATTGATATATTATCAAGCTAAAAGGGTGGTATGCGACCCAATTTCGACCTCTCATGGTTTGGTAATTGCGTTCGACTTGTGCATATAGTATTTTAGGATCTTTTCACTAAGTTCGATTGAGAAATAAGGGTTCAAGATTTTATATTTTTATGGCTTATCTAGAAATAATAAAAGTAAAAGGGATAATTATGCCATAAGTTTTCAAGATAGTGGTATTGGTTTATTGACACAATAAGATGGAAGTTGTATGATAAATTGATGATTGTTAGATAACATGTACATACAGATTTGGTCATTAATTATGAGAATGAAGATTCAAATTTAAATGAAATATAACCCAAGTTATTTTGTGATTTTATATGCTTATATTTATGCATACATGATCAAATCCTTCATACTTCCACTTTTCATTCATTGTTCCTTAAGTCCCAAGTACATATATCATTTTAAAATTTCATTTGTTCCCCACTTGTTGTATGAAATAAGAAATGTTTTCTTTATCAAATTATTTGACAACATAAATATATTTCAATCTATAAAACTATGGTCAAGGGAAAATATTTAAGAGAAATATTTCAAGGTGATTGTTTTAAATGGATTTAGCTTGGAAAAATTCATGGTTGAATGTTCAAGGCCAATTCCCTCATACTCACATTTTACATGAATTATCCCCTGTTCTCATATTCTGTTTTCATAATAATTCCTTTGAACAATGGATACGTTAGCAGTAATGAAAAGAAGTTTGACATGGCATACATGAGATGATTGTGGGAAAGCATTTGGATTTTGGAACATGGTTGATGATGGATGTGTTATTTTTTAAAACATGTGACATTACTCTGCTTGCCATTTATTTCACTTTCCATACATTACAAAGCCCCTCACATTCCCAATTACATTGAAATTCCCATGTTTTTAATAATAACCAGTTGTATGAGATGGTGAAATATTTCAAAGTAGAGATGAAAGTTTATCTTGGAATTTATCCTTTCCCTTTTATCCCTGATTATATGCATGCTTGATTTCTAATCAATTCAGAGCTATTCCAAAACTATGGTAATGCAAACAATATTTGATGTTTCACTTGTTATTGTATGCATACTCTAACTTATCCTTATACTTTATAGATGAGATTTTTTAGTAGAGGCAACCATGGCAGAGGAATAAGGCCAAATGATTTTTGGCAAAGGGGAAAGCAAAGAATTTGATTTTCAATTCATTTTGATGTTGATTCAGAAGAGTTTAATCAACTCTTATAGAATGGTTTCTTAAACTTAGCGAGGCAAAGAGCCTTTCAATATCCTCCTCCACATGGACAACCACTTTTGTGCCCTCATACTAGCAACTCTAGCATACTAGTTGAGCCACATGTGTCTTTACCACCTAAAATCCTAGTCAATGATGGATGGAATGATATTGTACATCCTCCTTCTCCTTGTGTTGAAGGATGCCCAACAATTTATTTACCATTTCCACCACCACCTCCTCCTAAGAAACTTTCTCAACCCATTGTTTCTACTACTTCACATGCATTACCAAAAAATATCAAAACCCAAGAACCAAATCCTAAGAACGGAAAATGACCTTTCCATTCTTTTGACTCCAACTAATATCAAGCATCCTAACACTCAATCACTTATGTAACATCCCCTGTCATTATGACAACATGCGACGCAAACAAGTGCAATTTTTTTATTTTCTTTTAGCAGGAAGGTAACAACGACAACTGTCGATCAACGCAACTCGACGATGAACCAACGCATGCAATTCAAGCAATAGACAAAATAATGACCCAACACACTAGCAATTTATGTCATGGGATGTTAGGACCTCCAAGACACATAAGCAACATCAATCAGTCCATCACAACAACTTCCACGATAAGTAGCTAGAACCCTCCCAGTGAACGAGAGACCGCTAGACATTACAATCAAGTACAACCTCAAAATAAAAATAAAAACCTCCACATAGGAAGGCACATGACCCTAAGCCAATTTGCATATGTGTTATCGATCAACGTGTGCAATGACTCAATCATAAGGGATCACGTCGATGCATTGCGACAAGTGCACTAGGAACCCATGCGCATCAAAATACTTTTAAACCTTCAATCCAACATAAAATCCAATGTGCCTGAAATACAATTGACACTGATATAAAAAATGTGATTTCGTACGATGAATTCGCTCTAAACGATCAAGCAATAAGGGATGCAGGGTGACCATTCGTTACAATTTAAACTGTGCAATCAACTAGATGTAATTCATTAGCAAGTTATCACCATAAGGACTAAGTCAAAGCATGTTGTAACCAAAATCAAACAATGTTAAGACATAAAACATCTCTTCCTATAAACACCCCTTCATCAGTACAAAGAAGAATCTCATAATTAAATGATTCATTATTGACATTAATAATGATCGTACCAAGTGACCAGACCTCCCTTTAAACACGACTCCCCAAACGTCATACAGAAGGAAGCATATTAAAATTAATTAAAATAATTACAAGCATCTTAGAGGAACACCCTGACTATATCTTCATGTTCAAAAATATACTAATATGTTTTACTCATCAAGCATCCAAAAGGAACCTTCTAGCTATATATATGTTCCTTGGGGTTAATGCCAAAATCAAAATTTAAGTTCATAAGGGTTCAAATCCACTTAAAAAGGTAAATGCCACAAGTAACTTTAGATTTTGAGTAAGTCATTATGCTACTAATATCGCCAGGTTTTATTTTCTGAACAAGGTTTTTAAAAGGGAAGTGAAATTGTTTTCTTTCACATGGTAGCATAGGTACCTAAATTATGGGAAACAACTCCCTAAACTCAACAAGTTTTTGAATTAAAATAAATATAAAAAGACTTCAGATGGAACTGACAACTAAATCTTGTGTAAGAAATTACTTAACATAATATTACGATCATAATCACATCTAACAATTTACTTTAATGATAATGCTAATTACAATTGGGTGTCGGCTGAGATAGCAGATAGGTATTTTACTTGCGTTAAATACTTTACCGTTCCTATAGGAATACATGTGTATATTACTGCTCTCTGAGGTGAATTCGGGGTAATAAAATATGCAAATCAATGCTATGCACGACTACATCTTCTCTTGGGTTAATTAAGGCATAAAAATATACTCACTCTATGCTATGATTTGGATGCCAGTAGGTAAGGCTATGGCACGATATCTCACACAGAATTTAATTGATTAAATTTTTATAACAATGTGCCATATTACACGCATACTCTGGAATGAAATACCTATCATGAGCCTGCGGAAAAAAATACTTCATAATTCTCGGTTATAATCAATGGAGAAGAATCAAATGATAGCATTATAATCTCGGTGTATTAATAACTAGCAAGCAATGGCAATAACATCTCTGTGTAGTAATAATTGCACTTTAATTAGCAATAAAATTTATGTGTAGTAATAACTAAAGTTCAATGGCGGTGAGAATCTGTGTAACTTAATAAATGAAATTCAAGATAATTAGGACAACTAACAAGACTGGCAGTGCCACGCTTGGATGCACAGTGCTCTGTAAAAATGTGTTAGCTAAGATTGAGGAGAAATCGTTATATAGCAAATCGCTTAAGAAAAATGTGTTACTCAACAAACTCATTTTGAAAAAAAAATGTTATACAACAAAGATTGTGGAGCCATGGATTATACATATAAGGATTAAGAAAAAGGGTGATTCAATACCAATACATTGTATGTACTCTGAACGTTCAACCAATACAGTAAACACAATCTCTTCTGATCATTTTGTGTTTTCGTTTGTGAATTGGAAGGTCGGGCTTTGCAAACCATCGATGATCGACAAGAGAATTGTGTTTGATTTGATAAGAAACCTCTATAGATAAAAAAATTTGGGTGAAAAACGATGTTAAATCAGGATAGTAACCCGTAGCAAATGGAGAAGAATTTACCACACGAAATGCCATAGGTATGAAAATCAAATAATACACAACCTATGTCACTAGCAACATTCTAACAAACTGCAAGCATTTGAACGAACCAAGGGAAAAAGACAGGAACATACAAGACAGATCAGAGATCATCATGTTGTGGGTTTGGGAGAACGATAAGAAGAAGTTACACATATTCAAAATAAAATAAGGGCCTGAGATCCAAATGAAATCATCTGCAGTAATAATGAAAAAACGTAGTCATAATCCAAAACGTAGTCATCCGCAGAGTGATATAACAAAATCACAGTAAATAAAATGCATAGGCTAAGGAGGGAATAAACGTCCAGGAGAGAATTCCTTGTTGGGTAGAGAAATGATCCTACAATTATTATCCATGCACAAGAAAGCAGGGCATTTGAATATAAATCTTTAACATCGGAGTGAAAGACATTTGATTCGACTCCTGGCTAACTGCTCAGGAACAAAATAATAACTTAAAGGATAAAGGAACAAAAGACAATAATACAAATCTGCATCCAGACCTTCTCCGTGGAGAACAAAATAATGACGAAAAACACAATCAAGGAATAAAGAAAATGTAAGAAGGAGATACAAAGCACAGGCAAGGTTTTGAGTCTGGGGCTCAATCTGGCCACGCACAATTAGACAGTAACTCAAAAGTAAAAGATACTGTGGATAGCAAGGTTTCTCACAGTGTGAATCAAATGATAAGGGAAATACAGGTGCAAGGAAATCTCATGGAAATGAAATCATCATCTGAATACAGTAAAATGAACAAGTGTAAATTAAATTTTATTGCAAGTAACAACTTTAACAGGCATACCTATATCGACGACGACGAGGCAAAAATGTCCTCCCGCGGGTCGCTCCATCCAGATCTCGTTTGTCCATCGATGAGACCTCATCGATACCTCCCAGCCAACTCTAGGGATAATCTTCTTCCCCCTAATCCCCTTAAACCGCAAAGGGGCCATGCACACAATACCAGAGAATGCTAGCACCCAACTTGCCTCGCAAGGTCAAGCTACCACTCATTACCTGAGTTGAGTATCCCAACTCCCACAAGAGAAATTTCAGTCATGATAAAATTTTAGCAGTGTAACATTACACAAGCCAGATGTCATCCATACTCCTCCTCCGCCATCCTTTTTATATATTTTCTTATTCATTAGTTTCCCAAACCCTCATTAGTTACATTTTTCATTTATTTAATTAGGAAAAACCTCCCTCGTAGATAGGTCACTCGGTCCCCTAGTTGCACCAGAAAATCAATTTTATTAATTAATTAAATATTCCTATTTCCCTCACCCACCTAAAAGCATTCCTAAAAACGTTCCTCAGTGTCCCAATATTCCCATACAATTCTTAAATGACTTACGGCTTACTTAATTTCTAGTTGAGTTCATAAATAAAAAGTCCCAAAGGCTAGATTCCTTATTAAGTTGGACATTCCCCTTTTTCTTTAAGTTTCCCCTTTTCTTTAAGTTTCCTTTTCTTTTAACTTTCCCCCTTTTTCCTTTTTAACTAAAAATCAATTTAGCAAGTGTAGATAAAAACCACCATTTACCCTTTTTAATAAATTTAATCCTCCATTATAATTTTTACTTTAATAATTAAAGTTTGAATTTCTTTACCCCCTTCTTGTTATATGTCTAATTATTTTTTGTTCAGAGGTTCTACTTAGACCTAGGTTTTAATTTCACTACATTGGGCGACAATTTTTAAAGGAAATTTTAATTATTAAAATTCACTCATACCATCATCTATTTTAAGGCCGACCAGGTCCTAAGGAGGCATAGTTTTCTAGGCACTAGGTTTATAAACTTACCACAGTTAAAATCATGACGTTCCCTTTAGGACGCACTACAGCTCCAAGGGTGCCACTTGCCTCCTTCCATTTTATTTGTGCGACGTGCCCTTCAAGACGCACTACGTGCTCCAAGGGTGTCACTTGCCTCTTGACTGAATTTGGTAGACGTCAAACCCCTGGAGTCAATACTCCGTCAAGTGATATTGTGGGAGACTAATGGCCTCTAAGGAATAAGGACCCTTCCTTATTGCATGCCCCTTAGAATCATCGTGAGCGACTGTCACAGTCTTCCCTCACGACATCATGGGTCTTCTTGAACTAGGTAATCGTTAACCTAAAGTTCGAGCCACAGAGTGAGTGCTAGTAGGTTGTGGCAGGGATGTTTCCACACCTCTCCCTCAATATCTCTGGTTGTCGTGCATGACCCCTCTACTCAAAATGTGAGTCTGGTCAACAACCTATCATCAGACTGCATCCATCAACAAATCATGTCAGCAATAATAATCAATCATCACAATATCTAATCATATGTACATATGTCACATCAACAACATTCAAACCCAAACAATCCACTCCCTGACTCGATCCAAAGTCCAAGGGGTTTCATCGATGCGTCAGCATCCTCAATGTCCAGAATCCTGCACACTCAGGAGAACCCAGTCAATAAAACTTGTCTATGAAAATACCACAAAATAACATATCATCAAATCCACAATATCTCATAATCATAATCAAAACAACCAATAGTATAATGACCCGGATCCCCTGCACGCAAGTGTCCTCAAAGAATAAGTCTGCTTGGTGTGCGCAAGAGTGGGATGTTACAACTTCACATTCACAACACCCTAGACATGATGATGGACACACCCATTTTGAAGAAATGCATCTAGAAGCATCAACAATTAAAGTTAAAATGCCTATTAAGGAAAATTCACAGATTCCTAAGGTAACAGAGGAAAACTGCCTCACACAAAAATTATGATTTCTAATTTTATGATGTTATTTACTTTGGCTTCACTATTTGGACAATCACTTATATTTTGGAAAACAATTTTTTTAGACAACAAGAAGACTTTGTTTATTTTGAGCAGCAGTATAGTTTTGACAACTTTTTGACTTATTTAATTTTGGGCATGTAAGTGCATATAGACTTAATATTTGGGAGAAGTGTGTTTTGAAATATTTCATGAGAGCTGATTTGGATGTATGTTTATGCTGATATTTTGATGATATTGATGCATTTTTTGTTGATGGAGGAACAAGGAGATATTTAGAAAATTAAACAAAAGAGTTGTTAGGGGTCCCCACCTATTATTATTATTTATTAATATTTTATTATGATTTGTCCCTATTTAACTAAAAGTTATTTAAGTAACTTAACTAAAATTGGTTGAGACTACTCAAACTAATTTTGGAGAATAAAAAGAGAATTGAAGGGACGAGCAAGAGAGAGATAGATGCAAAAACTTTGATAAGGTTTGTTCTTGCTCTAGAGTGATATTACATTACTACTTCATTCATTTATGAACTACTTAAAAGCTAATAAATTATTTGTGATAGCAGGGTATTACTGAAGGTGGTAATAAGGAGGACCAAGAAGCATTGATTATTGACATGCTTTATAAGGTTGATCATATATTTTTGATAGTCTATAAATTCTTATTGGATTTCTAAATTGATTTTTAGTGCTAATTAGGAATTTTGTGTAGGGTCAAGACAGTGGAAAACTGTGGCTTGTTGATCTGGTTAATTTTTAGTATTGGTTTTAATTAGAAGACACCAATCATCTTTGTGATGATGTAACCTTTGAGTTCTACGTATTTTTCTGGTCCTTACCTAGTGTAGGTATGAAATAATGTTTTTCTTGTATTCCAAAATTGAATAAATAAAATCATTTGATAGTTTTGAGGTCTCATTTTGGACTATATGTGTGATCTTATTTTAGATTTTATGTTTCCATAACTATTCATCAAACATGTTAATATTTTGTGATATAAATATTTTCATTTCTTTATCATGACAAACATAAAAGACAACATTGATCTCAAGAACATATTTGTTGAATATTAATTGATATTTTTGCAAAAAGGAAGTAAACATAGGGTAACAATCCTGACTATCTTGCCATAGCCTAGCAAGATTCGAAAATGTTGGTATTAGGATAGCCATTCATTTTCATCAACACTATATATTTTAGTCAACAATTATTATGTGATAACACTTGTGTCAATTGTGGTTTGTCAATTCGATGAAAGAGGGGTGCTATTATTTCCCCCATTAGGGTTCAAGTACTTCCAATGACATGCTCATGTTCATGATTTTGTTTGTGCCAGTGCTTGTAAAAAGTAGGTGGAACTAGGAGCAAGTCTTGGACAACTTTCATGAAATAGATACCCCAACTCATGGCCTCTTATCCAAAGGGTAAATTCCATAGAGTGGTGAGACATTTCTACCCATTTAATATCTCATGTAAAATAGTCGCTACTTGTTCATGTTGACTAAAAGTATTTAGTCAAAATAATGTTTAAATCTTTTCACCGAAACTTTTGTTTTCTCAGTGTTCACATACCTTGAAGTATGTAACAAACGTGAACTACAAACCCACTTCTCACCACTTATTCACGGATGGCTAAGGGAATCCTCTCATCTCTATTTATAGCAAATTCACCTTCCTAGCTACTTAACGGTCACATGGAGCTCAGGAAGATAAGAGGGTTTACCGTGGTGGTAAAAGAAAAAAAGCATTCAGGTCTGGATCATGACACTGGATTCAAATATTATCATGGAAATGGAATATTCTTGTGTACAATTGATTCCGTTAGTAACGTCGAGAAACTCGAATGGCGGTGAAGTCATGTGGATCTATGAGCATAAAATTGGATTTATGGTAGCAATTCAACAAACACTTGGATTTTTGTGAGCCATTCATCTATTAATGCATTGACTAACGATATAGAACTAGTAGTTCACAGAAGTTGAACTTGTTACCATGGTAATTATGTTGGAGGTAATGTTTAGAATTGTACTTTTATAATAAGTAGATGCCTTTTTTTCTACAAGTTTGATAAGAATTTTGGAATTATTAATGTAGATTTATTATTATGATTTAAAATTTATTTGTTTTTAAACATTTTGTTTAATTTTGAATAAGTTTAGATTGGTGTTGTCTAAACACTCAATTTTTGGAACCTTTTCATTGGAATCCTACGAAATAGATCTTGGTGAAATCACCAATTTCCATTGTTTAAAGTGAATTTTTGAATGCATAAATGGATTCAACACTCTGAAAAACCCTCGGGGTACTCGAATTATACAAACTCAATCACTCAAAAATGAAGTTACAACAATTTTTGGACTGATTTCCGGAAAAAATGATCGAAAAATATGCTCGTAAAAATGCCAAAAAGTCGAACGTTAATGAAACAAAAAATTTATATCAATGTGATTATAATTTTCTTGTTTGGGTATTCAATTTCTCATGACGAATTCAAATTGCCAATAAATATCTCGAAGGTTATCTCGGTTGCTTTGCATTTGATAAACATATATAATTGATCAAGTGAATACCTTTATTAGAATAGTGGTATAACACTTCCTTCCATAATTAATCCAAAATGTCCCCTATTATGGAAATGTATGGGTATCATTATCCATCCATCATGTCATTGTTAAGAGGGAAAGTTAAGGTTCAAGTAGTGAAAATTACCTAGAGCACCAACAAGAGGTTCTAAGACGATTGAATGACAACTTGGTTAAAACAAAAAATATGATGAAACAACAAGCATATCAACGTTGAACTAACCAGATCTTTAAAGTGGGGGATTGGGTATTTTTTAGACTGCAAACCTACAAACATATATCTCTCAAGCAACAAAAGAAGCACAAGAAATTAACACCCAAGTACTATGGTCCCTATAAGGTATTATAGAGATTCATTGTATGAATTACAAATTGGATTTTCCTAATTCTTCATGTGTACATCAAGTCTTTCATGTTTCTTTCTTAAAGAAAATAATAAAAACCCTAGTTCAAACTATTTTTCCAATGAAGAGGAGAAAATCATACTAGAAACTAAAATGGGCATTGAAAAATTAATCAAGTAACTATGAAATCGAACAATTATTGAATACCTCTAATACCTCATTAAGTGGAAGAACTCTCCAATAGTAGATGTGACATGAGAAGATAAATTCTTAATACAAAAACATTCACAACTAATCTTATGTCAATGACAACACTTGTTTTAAAGTAAAGAGAATATTAAGCACTAAATCTTAAGACATTACATTGTTATAGTAATAATAATATAATTTTAAGGTTACAACCAAGTCATACACTAATTGGTGTATGAGACTCCCTTGTTTGTAGAACAAGGGACCCCCTTTGTATAGTGATTTGACTGCTAAATTTTATGAGGTGTAGATACTCTACCCCTTCGGAAGTGTTATTATCATTATTAATTAAAATAAATTAACATAATCCATCTAATTAAAAAAGTTAATAAATGAATATGGACTAGCATGGTACATTTGCTTATGAGAGGGGACGAAATCACACATCACTATCACCATCACCATCACATGTTTATAAGATTAAAAGCACAGAAATAAGCTTTAGATTAAGTGCCTGACCAACAACGTGGTCAATCATGACTCTCAAAGTGTTAAATGATTATAATTAACATTGTTTATTAAAAATATAATAAGATATAGAGAAAGAGGTAGTAATATATTGTATTGAGTCAAGCAAGAAATATATGAGTGGTGTGT
>JASDQU010505225.1:42463-59842 GCA_032191745.1 Picea mariana | reverse complement strand
TCAGCAACCACAAGCAAAGGCCATGGAATAATATGCGCTAGCAGCGGTGCAGGAGCCTCAGAACCAGGAAGCGAAAATCCAAAAGGAGGTGCAGCCAGAGACCACCAATGCAACCCAGGAAGTTAATGGGACAACATAAAATCTAGAAGTAACGGTAGATTTAGACGAGTTGCAAATGACCATCTCAGGTCAACCAGTAGGGGATACCACTGAAGATGTCTCGTCTTGGCCAGAATGGATTACGGGGGAACAACCGGAAGTTGTTGGAACTTTGAACCAGCCATTGCAGCAGGAAGACAGAGTTCAGATACTGAGCTCACCTCACAAGAAACCTGCAACAAAAATTGTTTTACCACGCATACCAACTGGAGTTCAGGAAGAACCGGAGCTATTGGGTCACGTCGGGAAGCTCAAGTATTCCGACCATGATGTATCAGATGAAACCAAGTTCTCGAAACTTGCACAAAGGGTCTTTATGCATACCATATCCATAAACCAACTTGGAGAAACGATCAACCAGCCACACCAGTGGGCAGCTGGGAGAACAAGAATCTTGGGTTTGCTGAAGTTACCACATTTTGGCAGAGGCCAGTACGTGACAACATGCATCAAGCAGCTGTTAGCAGTCATAGATGGAGGGGATATATGGCTGGAAAACCCCGTCCCCATAACCATTGAACTTATTGCACAAATAACAAGATTACCAATCCGGGGTATGGATCTTGCGCTGATTCTAGACGACAAATCCAAGGAGAAAGCATTGGTAGAGGAAATGAAGAAGAAATATGGCACCTCCAAGGGAACAAGAGACATCATGATCAAACAAATCAACAACGCAAATACACAATTGGGCACAAAGATATTAGCTTGCAAATTGATCAAACAAATCAACAACGCAACTACACAATTGGGCGCAAAGATATTAGCTTGCAAATTGCTCAGAAAATGTCGCAAAGATGAAGTACCAGCAGGAGTCATTGCAGTTGCAACTCAGTGCAAAGAAGAAACCTCTATGAGTTGGGTGCCATATCTATTGAACTTATTTCAAGAAGACTGCAAGGATGTGTAAGACCTAGGTACAGATTTCCATTACTCATGGCTGATTACCCAAATAGCCTTCATGGGATGGCGAGAAGTAGGGTATGTAATTTTTTGCACGAGACCACAGCTAGCGGGAGAAAGATACCTATTACTGAGATATGGGCTGCAGGCCAGGCATAAGAGGGAGAATGGAATCATATTCGAAGCATACCTATAGGACATATAGGAAGATATCAATTGATCATGGAGAATAACACCAGAGGCTGTCACGCGATATGCGGACATCGCCAATTTTCGGGCCACATAAACAATGTGGATACAACCAAGGCAGGATCCAGATAAACAATGGCTACAAATGCACTACTGCATCACAGAGGGTGATATCGACATGTTCATCAATGAATGGTGTGATGAATGGAGGATCCCATCCATTACCTGGGAAGTACTGAAAAGAACAACAGAATGAGAGGCAACGCAGGTGGAAACACAACCTTCGAAAATCCTAGTGCCCAAAAAACCAAGGACAGGCCATAGCAAGACGATTCAGGAAGAAGAAGGGGAAAACAAGACAGGAGCCCAGAAGGGGAAGAAAGAAACTACACAGCCGACCAATGGAAAACCGAAACAAGCTAAGGGAGTGCAGGAGGCTGCCCGAAATCCCAACACACAGGAATAAGGGGGAACTAAGAGACTAGCCACGCAGGAAGGAGGTGCATGCAAGAAAACAAAGGCATAATGAGCATCGCCGGACTATACGATCATGAAGGATGATGAAGAAATGATCACCAGAATGGTCCAGGATTGCCTAGTAGAAGATTTTGATCATGCAGCCCATCACAGGGATAAACTGCAAAAAGAGCTGGCAAAAATGGGACAGCTCCTCAAGAAATTTGGGGAAGCACAAACAACAAGAAACAATGGAGGCATATAATCATCGACAATGCAAACCAAAGAAAGAGTGGAGGTATAAGAACGAGACCCCATCCACTCCATGCCACACATTTATGCAACAATTTACATCAAACCTAGCATGCTGCGCATGGATGAAATCATGGGGCAGACACCCTTGAAGGATTTAGACCACATCCAATTGGTATTGACGTGGATTCCATCAAGGGAACTACAAAAATTGCAGGTTAGCATTGACCACAAGGTACAGTCTCGTGCAAATAAAAATTTGGTCAAGCTAAAATAAGCAACAAAGAAGTGGGAGGCCCTAGAAAAAGTTTGTGAGTAGGCCAAGATTGAAAATCAGGAGGAAAAATAATGTAGGAACGAACTGAAATGAAGAGTGGGAGGAATTTTCAAGAAAATCCCAAGCAACGCGCAAGGAGATGGAATCCCCATTGCATAAAAGATCGACCAGATTGTGCAGGCAATTGATCGATACCAGAAGGAGATCAAGGGTCTCTGAGAGAATCTCACACCAACCACTCCACCAATAGTGAAGGAGCAAAGGAAGCAGGAAGCAACAACGTAGCTGCAGGAGATAGAACAACAAGTTATCACAACAACTGAATTGTTCGATAAGGCATCGTACCTTTGGACAAGGTTGGAAGAGGATCCACAGGTCCAACGTCAGTGCAGAGGTTCAATGGATTAAAATGTATGCAAAGACAAAGTGTTGTGTTCAAGGGTGACTGTAAGAGTGACTGGTGATGTTTTCAAAAATTGCTTGGCTTGGTTCCTTCAAAATTTCCCCCCATCCAGATAGATGAGTATCTCTTTTTGATTTAACGATCTCGAGGAGGATAACACATGCTCGATATAAATCACCTTCGATAAGTCCCTCTTCATTTTTTTAATGAATTGGAAGAAGTAAGGGTTCGGTCTCGTATGGGCCCTTTAATGTATATTTTTAATGAGTCCAGAGAAGGTAAACTCGGTGATTTTTCATGTTTAGAGAGTCTGAAAATAACTTAAAGATGACTCTAGTGTTGTCCTTTTTCATAATTTTAGTCTCGTGAGGACGAAAAAAAGATAAACTACCACTCACAACATGCCTTTTCAAACCTTTTAATGAGTGTGAAAAGAAGCAAGATAACTCAACAATATTTTCATGTTTAGAGAGTCTGAAAAGAGCTTAAAGGAGACTCTAGGGGGTTCCTTTTTCGTGTATCCATGCGAGTCCGAAAAAGAGATAAAATTTTACTCGATTGCGTTCTCATGTTTTTTACGAGCATGAGAAGGAAATAAGACTAAGCTCGGTATTGGTTTCATTTTGAAACAAGCTTGAAACAAAATTAAACTATGCTTGTAAATTCCCAACGTAATTTCCAAAGGTTGAGATACCCATGGATGGTTGGTACTCTACCCCCATATTGAAAAGCTAGAGGCATAACTCCAAAATGATAATCAAAGGATGGAGACATGCCCCCCAAGATTCAATTCATTCATCTACTTTGAGGTTGTCACCAATTTATTTACTAGATGGAGAAAAAGGATTCAGGTGGATGAAATGAAGGTTCAAATACGAGACCTAACAAAAGACTCGACTCGACATCTACAATATCTAGCGAAAGACTTGACTTGATATGATAGGTGACTGTTTCATTTTTTAATGAGCTTGACAAAGGAAAAGAACTATGCTCAAGGCTCCAGGTTCAATCCCCATATTTCTATTTCATTTTTTAATGAGCTTGCTATAGAGAGGAAAACTATGCTCATAGCCTTTGTTTCATTTTTTAACAGGCTTTCCACAGAGAGGAAAATTGTGCTCATGACTTTTGTTTCATTTTTTAACGATCTTTCCATGGAGAAGAGAAACTATGCTCGTGACTTATTCTTGATCATGGTTCCCAAGAGGATAATGCTCTGGAAGGAAATCATGTTAAGGGACAAAACTCGGTCATGGCTTCCAAGAGATATTCATTGGATGGAAGAACAATACTATGGAAGGAACACATGTTGAGGGTTGCAACAGGTGTAAGGATATTAGGCTCCAATAGCCCTACTGAAGAGATCACCATGTCAACTACTGGATCTGAGTCATCGGAATTTGAAGTCATGGGAGACAACACCACATAATTGACCTGTGGTAGAGGTGATACTGACTGCATATAAGACCCATTTAGGGGGGCCATTGGGTTGATGGTCAAGTCAGGGCCAATGAATGAAAGTTGATCAATAGTCACCATTCTTCCATCGTGAGGAAAGATATCACATGAAAGAGAGTGGACACAATAGCTTTCATGGCATAGACATAACCTCGCCCAAGGAGTAAATCGAAATCCAAGGGGTCCTCGACTACCATAACATCAATAAAGACAGTTTTCCCTCCCAAAGTTATAGGAAATTGAGGAAGGAATCCTAAAGGGTGAATGATTCTTCTGTTAAAAGAAAATAGAGTCTGGGTAACTAGCACAAGCTAAGGATAACCCAAATCTTGCCAAGCAATAGAGGACAAAATACTAACGGATGAACCTTTATCTATAAACGCATGAGGAACATACCAACCACAAACCTGTACTATAATCTTGAAAGGAATGTGAGAGGGAAGACGAGGTCCAATTATCACACCCCAATAAAAAAGGATGGCCTCATTACTTGGAGGGGGTTTCATAGGAGAAGGAGGAATGCCCCCCAAAATAGTAGATTCTGTATCAATGAGAAAAACATGGGCATAATCGGGTTCACTCTCTAGMGGGAGAGTAGGATCGATTGATAATGACATCAAATTGATCACTTGRGTTTCATTCTCCAAGGGGAGAATGGGGTCGGCAGGTGGAAAYAGATCGACCRCTTGSGTTGSACTCTYTAAYAGGAGAGCATGATCGACTGAAGATGGGATCAGATCAATCACTTTTTCAACTAGTTCAACTAAGGACGTGACCAAATTGRCGACATGATCAACCAAAATGACCGATGAAGGGACCAGAGAAACCACTTTGGCACTCGTTAGAGGAGGAGTGGGATTKACCATGTTGGCACTCTTCAKATGAAGGGTGCGACTRACCAATGACGGGATTGGATCARTCACTTGGGTTTCACTTTTCAGATGAAAAGTGGGGTTGATCGATGACAGAACTGAATCAACTACTTTGATTAGTGGTTCAATCGAGGATGAAACTAGATTGACCACTTGATCAACCAGACTGACCAGGGATGGAACCAGATTRACCATTACATCAAATAATGAAGGGTTGGGGGAAATCTTACGATAACCAGTTGGAATTTGAATCTTTTCCAAAAGAGAAGAAGCCTTGTCCATACGAGGACAAAGGTGAGAATAATGATCACCTTCACATAACATACAAGGAAATTTGACAGTTGTCTTCTTCTTACCAACCTTAACATCACTAGTTGATGGGGCGTCATCAACATGTCTAGCAGGGGTTGATGACATGGAGGATCACATTTCTAGGACCTTGGGAAGACCAGGGCAATCCCTCAGAAAGTGGTCACCCTTACAAAGAATGCAAGGGAATTTGGGTTTCAGATTCTTCATTTTAATCTTGTTGACCTCATCAACACTCCCAATACTATTAATAGTAGTTGGTTTCTTGGATCCAACATTTGATATGGTTGGAGGCTTGGTCCTTTTCAGTTTCTTCTTCTTCTTCTCTTTCTGTTTGTTCTTCTTCTTATCAACCTGTCTACTTGCTTTAGAGATTTCACTAGGCGAACAAGGATAAAGGGAAGGAGACTTAATGGGCGAAGAAGGTGAAAAGTCGACATGAGGTTAATGTGTGGGTGGTGTACTTACATCTGAAGCATTAGGTGTAGTTGAAGCACTGGGAAGATTTGAGATCACCGGAGTGGGGAAAAACCAAACCGGTAATTTGATGGTGAGTCCTGGAAGACTCTGTGTGGCAATGTATGGAGGACCAATGTTTCCAAAAGAAGGAAAGGTGTAAGGTTCCCTAGGACAAGGGGTTCCTCCATTGGTACTCCCATGAGTTTATTCCATTAACACTGACTTGAACTAAGGTCCAATAAGTAAAACAAACAACACATGCTTATGGATCTAAGAAGTAAACAATCAAACACAACTTTCCACGATGAAACCACTAGTTGGTGATGAAATCCAACATCATGAGATCAAAATAGGAAGGGGTGAGGATAGAGTGAGTGGATCAGTTATGTTGGCGGCCTGCATAATGGACTTACGGCTTGGTGCAAGCTTCCATGCAGTAAATGTGGATTTACCCTCCAAGGAGCTCGAGTGAGTTTGACCAATGTCTGTTCCAGGTACAGTGAGACTTCCCTGCATTGTCACCTTGTGTAAAACCATGAATATTATGGCTACTAAGGTCATGAAATCACAGTCAGCTCTTAGGAGGGTACATTCAACAGTCCAGTCTGAACGTATGGGCAAGATAACAAGTTTGAAATCCTTCGAGAGAATTGAGGACAAGTGGACCGGTAGAACTCCAGAGGAACCTAAACGGATTTGGAATTCACGAAGCACAGAGACCAATTGAACACAGTTGAGCCTCAAGAAGAACCCCCGATATACAATATGACTACCATGAACAGTTGAACCACGGAGGGATAATCTCCGTAACTCTCCCGAACGCGACCTCGTGCATAACCCCTGTGTGAGAGGGGAATCCCAGTAAGCTTAAACAAACATTGGATTTTCTCTGCCTATCGCAAGATGCTAAGATTGTTTGAAAACTTTGAAAAGTTATCCTTTCAACCTATTCCAAAGCCCTACACCTTAAGCTAATGTAGGTTTACTAACAAAAATGTAAAAAAGTCTGATAAATTTTAGTTTAGCACTTGATTTTAAGGTTGTTGTTTACTCAAAGGTGTATGAGAGTGAAAACTGGTGATATTATGACTCAATTCCCAAAACATGCATAAGAAATGATAAGCAGTCTTTTCTTTCAATGAATGTCTATTTAAGGGAAGGAGAAGGATCTTTCAATGATGATGTTTGTATAATTTTCTAGTTGTCATTTTTGAGTTG
The DNA here is from genome assembly GCA_032191745.1 of Picea mariana. Lineage (NCBI taxonomy): Eukaryota > Viridiplantae > Streptophyta > Pinopsida > Pinales > Pinaceae > Picea > Picea mariana. Next base: position 52,887 of record JASDQU010505225.1, on the reverse strand, counting down.
AAATTATCCTTGTTGTCTTAATCTGAATTGGTACCTTTTGCAGAGATAACTGCTTCTACTAGTGTGTCGCCATTGTTGGCAGCCAATTCACCTTTTTTTTATGATTCTATAAGCTTCCTACACCTATTTCTTGCAAACATCAAGTTTTGTCGCAATTTTCAAATAAATGACATTTTCATTTCTTGCGACATTTACACACTTATTTTCGTTTTGTTTTCACGACTGTAAGCGTGAAAAGTGAATCTTTCGAAGTCACATTTCGATCACTATCTGAACTGTCATGATATTTTTATCGATATGCCTACTACGCTTACCTTTCATTTATCGTTATGTAGCTGGAAGAACTTCCGAACTTGGGTAATGAATATTTTGCATGGAAGATTCCACCACCTTCGCATGCTTGCATTTATGCTTATCCCTTTTGCTCGTTCATTGCTGTTAGCTCGGGTAGCTCTGATCCTGTGTATGTTGGTGAATTCAAACCCTTCCCCTACCATTTGTTCGGCTCCATGGCACCATTCGTGCGATTTGAGCCCAATGGCATTCAAGCCCTATTAATGTTTGACAATGCCCAGCAAGATTTGGAAAATAGTGGATGGCTTACCTTCGTGAAACGATTTGAGGGTTTTAACCTTTGTGTAGCACGATAATTTGTCGAGCCAAGGTAGGTGATATACAGTTAGAGATCGATGAATAGTTTATCAGCTCAACTACGGGGTTACCTACTTCGGGACAGCGTTGGTTTAAGAATTGCAAGGTCGAGGAAGTGTCGTGGACATTGTTGTTTCTATCGCGCAAAGTCACCTCTTTTGACAGAGGTATGCCCATATCTATGCTCAAACCACGATGGCACAATTTATTAATGCTATTCAAGCAGTTCGTGACCTGTGACTATTGATACAGACTTGTGTTCCTTTACCACCTGTGTTTGCTGATGATTTTTATAGGGTATCCTCTAAACATGCCTTTCTACTTTCATCGGAGCCTGTATAAGATGTCGAAAAGATATAAAAGGCACAAGGTTGACAATAGCTTGTTCCACCATGGGATTACTAAGCTCATCGTTGTTTATCATTTGAGTTTGCATGGTGATAGTTGGAAGGCTTTCATCGCCCGTAATGGATTTGAAGACACCGACCCTGTATAGGTTGATAAACCTGTGGTAATTGAAACCAAGCCCGAAACGCCTGTACCCTTGCATCTCCTACTGCCTAAACCCTCGACCGACCTGTTGGAAGCCAATTCAATTTTTTCAATTGCCCTATAAGCTGCCTACACCTTTTGTCTCCCGAACATCAAGTCATCGTCGCATCCTGCAAGCAGACATTCTTTTTATTTCATGCGACAATTGCAATTTGGTTTCGATTCAGTTTTCACGAATGAAAGCGTGAAAACTCCTCCATCCTTTTGGAATATCATGATTTTCTCAAAGGCACTTACCTTTGGTTTTCTATCAAGTGGCTGGAATAATTTTCAAACTATGTCCATCTACCTACCTTCACTTTGACTGCGCGTTTTGATTTTATTTGATTAATAAGTCATTGAGCATGCAAATTTATTGGTTACATTTGATTCTATAAGGGTCATGGTTGATTTTGGTTTTATATGATATGATCCTTATTATTATGAGCTCTTGACTTATCGATTTTATGAGATCTTTTGTTACAATGTTTTAAAAAACTTCGAATCAAAACTTTTGACTATGCAACAAGCGCATTAGTAATATTATGAGTTTGATGGAAATAGTTTGAAGTTGTGCAATGGTGCGTTGGTTAACTTTGGGTTTCGGTTTAATGGTTTTAAGTTATGCAATGACGCATTGATATAATATATGGTCTTGGTTTTACATTGATTAATGGTGAGTTGATACAATTATCCACCGCCCAAAGTGTCGGGTTGGCCGATTCATATGGTTTAAACGATATTATGGTGGATGGAACAACACTGTACTGTGCCATTATTATCCTGCATGGCGGTGATAATCCCACCACCTTCGCACACATACAATTAATTCATTCCCCTTTGAGCGCTTGCAACTGTTAGCCGTAACGATTTTCACCCCTGTGTATTGTATTGTTCAATTCAAACCCTACTATGCACACAAGCCATGGCTCCACTCGTAAGGGCCGAGCCCAATGGGTGCCAAGAATTGTTGATGTTCGATGGCACTTATAGTGACCTGGAGGAATTTGGATGGCTCCCGTTCATACGAAGATTCGATGGTTATAACCCTAGCGTGGCTCGACAATTTGCATTAACCTTCGATGGCTGCCAAGCCAAGGTTGGGGATGTGCAACTGGAAATTAATGAGAAATTTCTTAGCTTGGCTACCAGTCTGCCTGCTACGGGACAGAAGTGGTCGAAAAATTGCAAAGTGAAAGATGTCCTGTGGACATTGTTCTTCTGTTCTCGGATGGTGAACTCCTGTGACAAAGGATTGCCCGCAAATATGCTAAAGCCACTCTGGCATGACCTGCTAATGATAACCAAGCAATTCATTACTTGAGAGGGCAGGTATGGGTTCGTTTTCTTGTTTCACCTTCGTCTATTGATGGTTTTTATAGGCTACGAGCTTAATATGCCTCACTACCTGCATAGGAGTCTGTTTAAGATGGCTAAAAGGTACAAAAGCAACCAGGACGATACCAGCCTTTTCCATTTTGGGTTAATTAAAATGCTTATGGTTTATGAGTTGGGGTTACGTCGTGACTGTTGGAGTGATTTTCTCAGTCGGAATAGCTTTGAGGACTCTAGCCCACCACAGGTTGATCAACCTGTGGTGAGCAAAAGCAAGCCTACCCCCCCCCGTGCCTTACAACGTTCTGCTACCCAAACCTCTACCCGACTCACCTATGAACTTGCCCATGTTTGTGACCAAATAGGTCGAAATTGCTAAACCCGTAGCCAAAAAGCCTAAAGCTAAAGCTAGTGCAAATTATAAAGGCAAGAAAAACGCTCGATTAATCTCTTGCATGGCAAGAAATAAACCCAAAATTCCTGTTAATCCTAAGCCTATCATGGTCAGCGAAGATTCTGACTCTGAGCTTGAACGTTTCCTGGCAAATGAGTATCCCTACTCAGAAGGTCTGTGTGACAAACCTTCATACGACTTTGTCAAAAACCTACCACCTTGTTTGCGGGATGATCCCAATTTTCCAGGCATTGAAATGCCTCGTGGAACCCTCAGTGACTCGTCGAAACCCTCTCTTGCTCAACCAGCTGTTACACCATGCGATCAGTGTGGCTTACGGTTGGAAAGATACTACCTAGATGTGTCGATGTTGCAATCCAGAATTCATACTCTGGAGGATCAAGTGGCAAAACTCGCTAGTCAAAACGCGAAGTTGCAACCCACTGACAAGAGACAGCGAACAACAGGTTCAATTCTATTTAAGAATGTTGAGTCAGCTACAACAACCGTCAATTCAAAGCTGGCATAGTCCAAACATTCACACTGGTATGATTATCACCTGTTCATATGATGAACTCACAGCTCTGTGTATAGCGTCGATCTGAAACTGTTTAATAAGCATGAAATATTGTATATAAGTTGGTTTTGATTAATCGAATGTCGGATTGGTTTTTATTAGATTTAGTTCTGATTTGATTTGATCGTGATTGGATTGGATTGTTTTAAATTGGTTGCAATTGAATGTTCTATTGCATCTATTATAGACACAAGCTATTTTGCATTTCAAATTTCGAAACACGATCTATGTTCTGATCTGAATTGGTTGTGATGCACATGATGGGTAAACGATGGTTATCTGTTACAATTTTATTTACATATGACTTTGACCAGCTCAGATACGGTTCGGATTATGTTTAAAAAAGGTTTTGTTTTATATTTACCCAAATCGTGAATCGATAAAAATCATAACAGTCATGCAAGTCGCATCCAATCAATTCGTTGTGGCCCGTCGACCCTGTTTTCTTTTGAATTGGAATGACAATGGATATACAGTTACGAATGGATTTGTAAAATGGAAATAATCATGCCTAGGATAACGAGTTGTTCTATATTTGAATCAAACCCGATTTTATTTGATTGCTGCCCAACTTATGGTTATCAATGATGTTGAATTTTGACTGTGTAACGCCCAACGATCTAAATCTGTGGAAAAGATGGTTAATGTTGTTATGCACTTTTCATTTTGACTGTATCGTAATAGCCTTTCCATATTGGTGTTTGATTGAAACAACAGGAATCTTATGCATATCGTTACAGCCATATCAAATCGATGTTGACTGTGGTAGATTATGAGTTTGTTGGATTAAATTATGGTGGTGATTGTATTGGATTACATCGAATCTCATATGATACGATTCACCATTMATTTCATTTAATRTGAAACAGTTTGATTRCTRTATGACCTAGTTTTATGGTAACTGAAAACARAGCATTCTTTACTCTGTTYCGATTGCATTCATTTTGATATTGTTTAATTTGAATGATAATTTCACTTGAATCATTGGTAATTCATTTTTTGATGATTATTAAAAGATGATTGGATTTGATTTTATTTGATTGCTATCTGGTCCTRTATGCTATTCTTGACTAGCTACAGAATCAGAAGATTTTGTAGCTAAGTCTGTGGAATCAATTTTTTATTGTTTTCTTAATGAAATATCTTTCTAATTTGATATTTGTGTTCTATTGCAGGTAAATTCGAATTGGTAGTAGATATGATGAGAAGTTAGGGGATATTTCAAATATTTCATTTGCATTTTAGTTGCTTAGTTTAGTTGATTTTGGGATATCTCCCAGATTATGTAAAACAATTTGATATTATCCACAAGGAGGTTTTACCTTGTGGACAGACTTATATATACTTATGATTTTTGTAATAATATCGATCCTCATTCGTGGGTGATCTGTTGGATATTTTAACTGATTATGGTTGAGTTTGAAACTTGCATGTATGAATTAACCAATTGAGAATTTAATGAAAGAATGAGGAAAGAAGAGGATTATGACATTCAAATACACATATATAGATCTGAAATAAATAAATGACAGCAAACCATAAGAACGCAGGTTGATAACGGATTTCGGCACAATGTTTGCCTACGTCTCCGAGCCTTTTCTTTGTGGGGGAGGCTTCTTTATTTCTTCTCAAGTGCTCAAAATTACATCTCAGCAATGCCAAATGTCTACAAGACTGATCTGGTCTTGTTTTCCCAGATCTCAAGAACCCTGCAAAAGAAACGGCATGCAAAACTGATGCTCTAAGCTCCCAGAAACGATCCGACAACGTCTCCACCTCAAAGGCTTCCCTGCATCAAACTGACTTTGGCTTGGCTTTCCTTCAGCATAACTCTGCTCTGAATGACTGTCCATTGGCCTCAAACAGGCATGGTTTATATAGCAATGGAATTGGTTTCACATCCCCAACTTCCTCCAAGAATCTGGCCTCCAAAAATGCCCAATATCCCCCAAAAATGGAGAAAATCAATTAAAAATAGGTACATTTATAACAAAAAATCAAATTCGTTGAATAAAACCCACTTAATATAGTTTATTTGGGCAAAATCAGGCACAGCCCCCTTTAGGCACGCGCCCCTGGTCATATAAGTCGGCATGTGGCCGAGCGCTTCACGCGTTGGCCCCTGTTCATTGGCTCCTGCTCCCGGTTCCTTGGCGCATAAATAGGGCCATATGGCCACGATTTTAAAACAAACCCCACACTATATGTTCAACGGTCCGGTTCTATGGTGTAGGTACAGGTCATATGGCCACGGTGTTAACCGTTTTAAACTGCACCCCAAAATTCCCGCCAAAACGCGCGTGGTTTTTAAATGGGCTCCGGTCACATAGCAGGGTCGTGTGAATTCCGCCGAGGGCTGGGGCTAGGCCCCGGTCCTTTTTTCCGCCATGCGAACGAACAACCAAATTCAAATCAATTTCACGCCAAATCCATAATGAGTACTGCCCGCCGACGGCCTGGTTAGCCCGACTTGCCAAACCGTTCACCGCCCGGAAGGTCGCGGGTTCGACCCCCGGCGACGACAAAACCAAAATTTTGTATTGAAATCGTTGAACCAATACTGCAGTGCCACATGGCAGCCCATGAATGGGCCACGTGGCACTTTAAAAACCAACCACAACATGACACGTGTCACGTGTTGATTGGCCCACGTGCATGCCATGTCATCCCGCTGTACGCCACCTGTCACTCTGCCATGCTGCCACGTTGTCAACCGTACTGCCACCTATCATCCCACGTGTCTGCCCCGTCAGTGTGCCATGTCAGCTACTGACGTCATCCTGCCATGTGTCACCCTTCCAGTGGTGACACATGTCACCTCCGTACTGGTCCAACTGTATGCCGAAAATGCCAAAACTGCCTGACACGTGTCGCGTCTTGGTGATGCCACGTGTCCTCCGTACGGTCTGCCACGTTTTGCCTTCTGAAGCCGCCACGTCAGCTGTATGGCCCTGCCACGTCATCTGTACGGACATGACACGTGGACTGTACGGACTATACAGTCATCCCTTTTTTGCCTGTTTGACTTTTCGGACAGAACGCGATATCTCCTCCATACAGACTCCGTTTGACGAAGTAAATATACCACCGCAATCAGGAAGACGAGACAGACGCAATGGCACAGGTTTCGTCGCATTCCAAGCACTTTCATTTTTGAGCATTTTTCAAGCCCTATCAGGCTTCTGGATCCGATTTCGGATCAGTGGGAGAACAAGGATATGGAGTTATAATACAGACTGAAGCAGAATTTGGTGTTTTGTCACAGCTTTAGCTTTTCAATATATCAATATTTTGTTTTATGTTGTGTATATCATTTTGTTTATGGTTTATGACTACTTTAGCTATCTAAATCGTGTGCAAATGATATAATTCTGATCATTGTTATCCATATCTTGTCTCTTCCAAATAGATAAAAGACATAACAATTGTTAATTCAGTTTGTGAATGATAGGTTTATCTTCTCCATAAATTGAATTGTCATATATAAGTGTCTTGGATAACAGGTTTTCCTTATTGCAGGAATTTATAATCTTAAGATTGTTATGATTTTCTTTTATGTCTTGTTTTTCCTGTAAAACACTTCAAGGAGCAGCATAGCCGATCGTTTACGAGAAGTTTACGGACTAACCAGTGCGAGTTTCCCTCCTCCGACCAGCTTAGAAGTTATCATACACAGGGCAGACTTGGAGCGTTTACAGGTCAATTAGTCTTTTGTTTACTGTTTTTATTAAGTAGTTTAATATAGATATAAGTTTAATTAGATTTATATTAGATTGTTTAATTTCAGTAAATATATTAGATCGTTTAATTTCAGTAGTTTTATTTCTTTTTTTTCATAAAATATAAAAATCAAAAAGAGATTCTGGGCTGTCTTAGGACAGGAAACACATGAGTTTTGCAGGTTTTAATTAAATCTGTAGGTTGTTTATAGTGTACATTTGTGAATAAGTAATATTACAACTGATAATTAGATAGTTGATTTGAGTTATTATAATAGTAATTAGTAGACTGTACATAATAGTTAGAGTAGTTAGTATTTAGTTTTAGTTTAACTTAGTAGTTTGTTTTGATTAGATTAAGTATATTAGTTAGTTTTTAGTTAATTTGTCTTATTAGTTTCAGTTAGTTTAGTTTCTTTTATTTAGTTTTAGTTAGTTTTAGTTAGTCTTAGTTAGTTTTGTTTGTTTTAGTTAGATTAGTTTAGATTAGTTTTCTCTTTGGTTTTCTTAGGAGACCCTAGAGCGGCCAACGGAGCCGTTAAACCCGTCAGGGTGGTTCATTCCAAACGGCTTGGGTTATTTAGAAAACCCCGGACCGGTTCCACTCTCTCAATTGATGGACGGACAATTTAGCCCATCAACAAATGGCGCTAGAAGGAGGGCCTGAACTTAATTAATGGCACGAGGTGGTCGCAAGACTCTTCCCCCACCTAATGGCACACCTATAGTGACTAGAAGCCATTCACAAGATAATATCCCCCCTCAAATAGCAACTACTTCAACCGAAGATCCACAGATCACAGTTGAGCCAACAACCCCTAATCCTACAGGTGGTGATCTCCAAGAGATCATTTGTCAATCTCTTATCAAAACACATAGTGACTTAGCAAGTCTTAGGCGACCAAACCGCCTGTGGGGTCAACCTTTATACTTCTCTGACATTAGAGAACAATTAGGTGACATAGACCTCACTGTGAATCCTACAGATCCAAACACAAATCCTGTTGCAGGAGGATCTGGGATACCTCCTTCACCACCTCCTTCATCTCCTTCCTCTTCTGGGGGAGATTCCTCCTCTGACGAAGGTAAACCACCTTCTCAGCCTTCCACACCCACTACCCCAATGGAAAATCAGAAAAACCCTGCTAGACCCTGGTTGGACTAGGATGCTGTAGCTGTACTTGGAGCCCAGCACACTTTACCTAAGCACCCGGAGAAATGGCTTCCTAAGTTCGATCCCGATTCAAAACAGATAGCCGAAGATCATATTAAAAAAATTATGTTAGCCATCAGACTCCGTAACGTTGAACATGAAGATGTTGTCTGTAGGTTGTTCCCTTACACCTTTGAGGGTAATGCGTCCACTTGGTACTTTTCCCAACAACCTCATACTATAGTGTCTTGGGAAAAGTTTGAGTCATGCTTTTTGGAAAAATTCGGAGATGGAAAACCTCCGGAAGTCTTAGTCATGGTCTTTCAAACTTAAAAATGAACTCAAAAGAAAAAGTTAAATATTTTAATCAAATATTTTTAACACTTAAAAATAGAATCCATGCAGACTCTATGCATGTTGAGAGTCTTATAATAGCTTACTATACTAAATCTCTACATCAAAGTATAGCTATTTGGGTGAAACGATCTAAAAAGGCCACGTTGTTAGAAGCCTTTGAAGAGGCTACTCATATTGAAAAAGACATACTTAGTCTTAAGGATTCTTCTAGCAATGAGACTGAAACTGTTTCTTCTTCCAGAAAGAAGATTGAAATTCTCCCTAGACCTACACAAAACAAAACACAACCCGAAAATTCTGATTTGGAAAATTTAACCAAAGTTGTACAAAAATTATCTAATCAAGTTATAGATTTAAAAAGGTCGAATGAGGAAGCCTCTTCGAGTAAAGGACCCTACAAACCTCCTTTTCGAAAGCCTTTTCCCCCCAACTGGCCTAATCCAAACCCTGAAGGCTTGAACCTAGAAAGTTTGCAATATGCTCTCCAGACAATTCTAGGAACCCAAGATGACTTGATCCCTCCTGAAATCCCTCAAGAGGAAGTCGAGTAGGAAACAACTCAAGGAGAAGAGTCTTCTCCGAACATCTTTGGACACTTATTGGATAGTATCTTCCAAGCTAACTTCGAGACTGTTCATCCTTATAACACTAGGAGTAAGACAAGAAATAAGCCTCTTGCTGAAAACACTACAACTTTACCTGCAAAGCCATCTAAATCAGTAGAAGCTAAACAAAGCAATGCTGGCCCTAAATTAGATTATGATGTTGTTGAAGATCTTAAAAAATTAAGGGCTAACATTTCTATTTACGAGTTGTTGAAATTTCCATTTTTGTTACAGAAGATGTTGCAAAATATTTTAGACAATGGCAAGAATGGTAATTCAAATAGTAATAAGGTTGTGCAAAGAAAAGTCCCACAGAAGACTTCCACAAAAATTAATCCTGATCCTCAAGATAAAGGAAGCCTTCCTATAAATCCTGTAAATAGTGTAAATAATAATGTAAATAATGTAGATAAAGTAGCATTAGAAAATGCGAGTAAGAAACCACAAGCTACAACTCTGAGTACTCACAAGAATGTACCTCCTTTTCTTTTAACTTTCAAAATCTTCAACAGAAATGTGCATAATTGTATGGTTGACTCAGGAGCATCATCAAATGTGATGCCTTGGTCAGTCTGTCAAAAGATTAACGCCGAAGTAGAACCATCTTCTTTGAAAATCATACAACTTGATCGAACAGATGTTAAAGTCATAGACGAACTGAAAAATGTATTGATTAGATTATCATCTAACCCAAAATTTCATCAAGTTATTGATATAATTGTGGTGGATATTTCAGAAGTGTATGGTCTGTTTTTGAGCAGGGACTGGTCGGAGCAGCTACATGGTTACTTCGCAACGGACTGTTCTCACTTATGGATTCTAGAAAATGGTAAACCCAACAAAATCAGGTTGAATCGTGAGCATTACCTCAATTTCATGGTAACAGACTTAAATGACCCTAATGAACCATATACACCTCCGACGGATTCACCTGAAGTCCAAGGGATGGACACCTTCTTCGGAAATTTCATGGCTGAAGTTTCACCTATCAACAATCCACAACAGCAATCCGAGATCAAAGCATGTACGCAATCAACAACTTCTATCCAACAGTCCCATGAGCCGGATGGAAACCAAATTTGGTCTTTATATTTCGACGGTT
>JASDQU010505225.1:32157-42363 GCA_032191745.1 Picea mariana | reverse complement strand
TATAAGGGTCATGGTTGATTTTGGTTTTATATGATATGATCCTTATTATTATGAGCTCTTGACTTATCGATTTTATGAGATCTTTTGTTACAATGTTTTAAAAAAATTCGAATCAAAACTTTTGACTATGCAACAAGCGCATTAGTAATATTATGAGTTTGACGAAAATAGCTTGAAGTTATGCAATGGTGTGTTGGTTAACTTTGGGTTTCGGTTTAATGGTTTTAAGTTATGCAATGACGCATTGATATAATATATGGTCTTGGTTTTACATTGATTAATGGTGAGTTGATACAATTATCCATCGCCCAAAGTGTCGGGTTGGCGGATTCATATGGTTTAAACGATATTATGGTGGATGGAACAGCACTGTACTGTGCCATTATTATCTTGCATGGCGGTGATAATCCCACCACCTTCGCACGCATACAATTAATTCATTCCCCTTTGAGCGCTTGCAACTGTTAGCCGTAACGATTTTTGCCCCTGTGTATTGTATTGTTCAATTCAAACCCTACTATGCACACAAGCCATGGCTCCAGTCGTAAGGGCTGAGCCCAACGGGTGCCAAGCATTGCTGATGTTCGATGGCGCTTATAGCAACTTGGAGGAATTCGGATGGCTCCCGTTCATATGAATATTCGATGGTTATAACCCTAGCGTGGCTCGACAATTTGCATTAACCTTCGATGGCTACCGAACCAAGGTTGGGGATGTGCAACTGGAAATTAATGAGCAATTTCTTAGCTTGGCTACCAGTCTGCCTGCTACGAGACAGAAGTGGTCGAAAAATTGCAAAGTGAAAGATGTCTCATGGACATTGTTCTTCCGTTCTCGAATGGTGAACTCCTGTGACAAAGGATTGCCCGCAAATATGATAAAGCCACACTGGCATGACCTGCTAATGATAACCAAGCAATTCATTACTTGCGAGGGCAGGTATGGGTTCGTTTTCTTGTTTCACCTTCGTCTGTTGATGGTTTTATAGGCTACGAGCTTAATATGCCTCACTACCTGCATAGGAGTCTGTTTAAGATGGCTAAAAGGTAGAAACGCAACCAGGCCGATACCAGCCTTTTCCATTTTGGGTTAATTAAAATGCTTATGGTTTATGAGTTGGGGTTACGTCGTGACTGTTGGAGTGATTTTCTCAATCGGAATAGCCTTGAGGAATCTAGCCCACCATAGGTTGATAAACCTGTGGTGAGCGAAAGCAAGCCTACCCCCCCTGTGCCTTACAACGTTCTGCTACCCAAAACTCTACCCGACTCACCTATGAACTTGCCCATGTCTGTGACCAAACAGGTCGAAATTGCTAAACCCGTAGCCAAAAAGCCTAAAGCTAAAGCTAGTGCGAATTCTAAAGGCAAGAAAAACGCTCGATTAATCTCTCGCATGGCAAGAAATAAACCCAAAATTCCTGTTAATCCTGAGCCTATCATGGTCAGCGAAGATTCTGACTCTGAGGTTGAACGTTTCCTGGCAAATGATTATCCCTACTCAGAACGTCTATGTGACAAACCTTCATACGACTTTGTCAAAAACCTGCCACCTTGTTTGCGGGATGATCCCAATTTTCCAGGCATTGAAATGCCTCATGGAACCCTCGGTGACTTGTCGAAACCCTCTCCTGCTCAACCAGCTGTTACACCATGCGATCAGTGTGGCTTATGGTTGGAAATATACTACCTAGATGTGCTGATGTTGCAATCCAGAATTCATACTCTGGAGGATCAAGTGGCAAAAATCGCCAGTCAAAACACAAAGTTGCAACCCACTGACAAGAGACAACGAACAACAGGTTCAATTCTGTTTAAGAATGTTGAGTTAGCTACAACAATCGTCAATTCAAAGCTGGCATAGTCCGAACATTCACATTGGTATGATTATCACCTGTTCATATGATGAACTCACAGCTCTGTGTATAGCGTCGATCTGAAACTATTTAATAAGCATGCAATATTGTATATAAGTTGGTTTTGATTAATCGAATGTCGGATTGGTTTTGATTAGATTTAGTTCTGATTTGATTTGATTGTGATTGGATTGGATTGTTTTAAATTGGTTGCAATTGAATGTTTTGTTGCATCTATTATATACACAAGCTGTTTTGCATTTCAAATTTCGAAACACGATCTATGTTCTGATCTGAATTGGTTATGATGCACATGATGGGTAAACGATGGTTATCTGTTACAATTTTATTTACATATGACTTTGACCAGCTCGGATACGGTTCGGATTATGTTTAAAAAAGGTTTTGTTTTATATTTACCCAAATCGTGAATCGATACAAATCGTAACAGTCATGCAAGTCCCAGCCAATCAATTCGTTGTGGCTCGTCGACCCTGTTTTCTTTTGAATTGGAATGACAATGGATATGCAGTTATGAATGGATTTGTAAAACGAAAATAATTGTGCCCAGGATAACGAGTTGTTCTATATTTGACTCAAACCCGATTTTATTTGATTGCTGCCTAGCTTATGGTTATCAATGATGTTGAATTTTGACTGTGTAACACCCAGCGATCTAAATCTGTGGCCAAGATGGTTAATGTTGTTATGCACTTTTCATTTTGACTGTATCATAATAGCCTTTCCATATTGGTGTTTGATTGAAACAACATGAATCTTATGCATATCGTTACAGCCATATCAAATCGATGTTGACTGTGGTAGATTATGAGTTTGTTGGATTAAATTATGGTGGTGATTGTATTGGATTACATCGAATCTCATATGATACGATTCACCATTCATTTCATTTAATGTGAAAGAGTTTGATTGCTATATGACCTAGTTTTATGGTAACTGAAAACATAGCGTTCTTTACTCTGTTTCGATTGCATTCATTTTGATATTGTTTAATTTGAATGATAATTTCACTTGAATCATTGGTAATTCGCTTTTTGATGATTATTAAAACATGATTGGATTTGATTTTATTTGATTGCTATCTGGTCCTGTATGCTATTCTTGACTAGCTACAGAATCAGAAGATTCTGTAGCTAAGTCTGTGGAATCAATTTTTTATTGTTTTCTTAATGAAATATCTTTCTAATTTGATATTTGTGTTCTATTGAAGGTAAATTCGAATTGGCAGTAGATATGATGAGCAGTTAGGGGATATTTCAAATATTTCTTTTGCATTTTAGTTGCTTAGTTTAGTTGATTTTGGGATATCTCCCAGATTATGTAAAACAATTTGATATTATCCACAAGGAGGTTTTACCTTGTGGAAAGACTTATATATACTTATGATTTTTGTAATAATATCGATCCTCATTCGTGGGAGAACAAGGATATGGAGTTATAATACATACTGAAGCAGAATTTGGTGTTTTGTCACAGCTTTAGCTTTTCAATATATCAATATTTTGTTTTATGTTGTGTATATCATTTTGTTTATGGTTTATGACTACTTTAGCTATCTAAATCGTGTGCAAATGATATAATTCTGATCACTGTTATCCATATCTTGTCTCTTCCAAATAGATAAAAGACATAACAATTGTCAATTCAGTTTGTGAATGATAGGTTTATCTTCTCCATAAATTGAATTGTCATATATAAGTGTCTTGCATAACAGGTTTTCCTTATTGCAAGAATTTATAATCTTAAGATTGTTATGATTTTCTTTTATGTCTTGTTTGTCCTGTAAAACACTTCAAGGAGCAGCATAGCCGATCGTTTACGAGAAGTTTACGGACTAACCGGTGTAAGTTTCCCTCCTCCGACCAGCTTAGAAGTTATCATACACAGGGCAGACTTGGAGCGTTTACAGGTCAATTAGTCTTTTGTTTACTGTTTTTATTAAGTAGTTTAATATAGATATAAGTTTAATTAGATTTATATTAGATTGTTTAATTTCAGTAAATATATTAGATTGTTTAATTTCAGTAGTTTAATTTCTTTTTTTTCATAAAATATAAAAATCAAAAAGAGATTTTGGGCTGTCTTAGGACAGGAAACACATGAGTTTTGCAGGTTTTAATTAAATCTGTAGGTTGTTTATAGTGTACATTTGTGAATAAGTAATATTACAACTGATAATTAGATAGTTGATTTGAGTTATTATAATAGTAATTAGTAGATTGTACATAATAGTTAGAGTAGTTAGTATTTAGTTTTAGTTTAACTTAGTAGTTTGTTTTGATTAGATTAAGTATATTAGTTAGTTTTTAGTTAATTTGTCTTATTAGTTTCAGTTAGTTTAGTTTCTTTTAGTTAGTTTTAGTTAGTTTTAGTTAGTCTTAGTTTGTTTTATTTGTTTTAGTTACATTAGTTTAGATTAGTTTTCTCTTTGGTTTTCTTAGGAGACCCTAGAGCGGCCAACGGAGCCGTTAAACCCGTCAGGGTGGTTCATTCCAAATGGCTTGGGTTATTTAGACAACCCCGAACCGGTTCCGCTCTCTCAATTGACAGACGGATAGTTTCTCCTGTCAACACGACCCTCCTATCGACTTACCCGACACTATAACTAGGAGTGCAGAGGCCATTAAAAATCCTTTGAGCAAAAATCCCAAGGCAAACCTTACTACTAATGCCAAAGGGAAAAGGAATGCTCGGTTCATTTCGAGAATGGCCAGAAACAAACCAAAACCCTCTACCGAGTCTAAGCCTATCATCCTATGTGAGGATTCTGATTCTGATATTGAGCGTTTTCTGGCCAGCGAGTACCCCTACTCGCAGGGTTTATGTCCCGAACCCTCTTATGACTTTGTATCAAACCTACCCCCCTGCCTAAAGGATGAACCTAACTACCTGGGTATTAGATTGCCTCGTGAAACCCTCAGTCATTTGTCCAAACCCTCGAAACCCACATAGTCACCCTGTGACCAATGCAATTCATGGTTAGAACGATATTATATTGATGTTCCGATACTCCAATCAAGGATTCAATCATTGGAAGACCAGATTGCAGTGCTAACCAGTCAAAAGGCCAAGCTCCAAGCGACAGATAAAAAGCAAAAGACAATCAGCTCCATCCTGTTCAAAAACATGAAATCAGCCACGACTGTTGTAAATTCCAAGATGGCATAATCAAGTAGCCTCGTCGCTACACAGGCATGGTTTTGACATCATTTTGTTTTGTAAATAATCTAGTTTTCTATAATGATTTGAATTCAGTTTTTAAATAGCCTGGTCACTCATCCAAATGCCTCTGTCCTTCAATGATCATCCTGTACATGGCTTCGTTTTGATTAAAATAGAAAGAATTTTGATTTGATATATGATTTGCTCATAGATTTTTTATGGTTATTCGTTTGGATTTCATTTGCTAAGTTTGTCTGAGTGAAATAACGAAAGTAATGGTGTGTTTTCAATTCAATTCGTTTTGTGCCCACTCCCAACAGGAAGTTTTTATGCTCAATTTAGAATACGATTTTGATCGGATTCGATATCGTTATCATTTGTATGTTGTGATTGGTAAATGTTTTCGGGAGGATACTTGTTACGATATGCTGTGTTATATGATTTTCCAAATCATGGGTATCACTCTGTTCAATTCAATTTGGTTAGAAATACTCTGTTTTTATAAAAACAATGATCTCATTTTAGCTTGTGCAAATACGCCTGAATTATGGAACAATGACTATTGATTCGCTGGATCATTGTTAGTTCGATCATTTTTAGGAATTGAATTCCGATTATGATTATTGCTCTGTCCGGTTTTAAATTGTAAAACGATTTGGTCAAACCCAGTTGTGATTCGTTTGATTGGAACGATTTCATTTGATCAAAGTTGACCAATAATATTTTCCCAATTTGCAATAACAAATTATGAATTCTATTGCCTATCATTCGAGCCGGCTATGATTTTATTTGAATTAATTTTCACACCACTTTGAATTGATCTATTCATGGCATGAATCATGTGTTGTGCCAACACAGTCACAACAATTGGAAAATGATCTTGTCGAATTCATATTTTCGTTGACAAGGCAGCGTAATATTTTCTGGCCATTTGTTTTGATTATAATCGATTTCACGACTGTTGTATTCGATTAGTTTTGGAACGAATTGATTGATTGTGTTATTTTAACCAAATCCGATTACGATTCATTTGAATGAAATGAGTTTGGTCAAGGTCAATCAGTTTATAAAAACAAATGATCGGATATCTATAACGAACTCTGTTTGATTAATCCTATTATGATTTTGTTATGAGTCAGTTATGGTTTGAATTTTCTCACAGACTAAATCACTTGCTATACAGTTATCATGTTTTGAAAATAATCCTGTTCGATTCGATTATTTCTCCTGTTGATAAGGCAAGTATAACGAAGTGTTTGCGATTTGTTTTGTTTTCAATTGAATATCAAAACGATTTCATAACTAATGGATTTGATTTGTTGAGAAACGATTATGATGCTGTTCCATTTGATTTCATTTACCCGACTTAGGACAATAATCGACACAGAGTATTCCTATCTCTGTATTCGGTTAAATGATGTGGATCCTGTCAGTATAATAATTTCGAACTAAGTGATTCGTTTTCAAATAGTTCGTGGATGATGATTAAAATTAATTTTTTAAAAAGATTTGAATTAATTTCAATTCTGATTCTGTATCTTATTTTAGACTAGCTACAGAATCAGATGATTCTGTAGCTAGTCTATAGAATTAAATTTTCTATCATTTATTAATAAAAGATCATTCTAATTTGTTCATTTTTGGTCCTTTTCAGGTGAATTCGAAATTGTATGGGATTTGATGGACAGTTTATAGGATATTTGGATGTTTTAGTGTCATTTTAATTTCCTAGTTTAGACAACTTTGGGATATTTTCCCAGATTTATGTAAACAGTTTTATAACTTCCACATGGAGGTTTTACCCTGTGGAAAACCTTTAAATACTTATTATTTTGTGTAATAAGCACCATCATCCTCGCTTGTGGGAGAACCAGGATAATGGATATCTAATACAGACTGAGACAGAAATTGATGTTCTGCTACAGCTTTAGCTTTCATAATATCAATCTTTTGTTTCATGTTCATGTTATCAATTTGCATTTGATTAATGACTGCTTTGGCTATCTTAGTCTTCTGCAAATGATATGAATTAATTAACATGATCCATATTTGATTTCTTCCAATATTTAAAAACATAGCAATTACTTGATTCAGTTTATGAATGATATATTTCTCTTCTTCATCAATTGAATTATTAAGTATAAGTCTTTGCATAACAGGTTTACCTAATTGTTGAGATTTATAAATCATATAATTGTTATGATTTTTTTTATGTCTTGTTTGTCCTGTAAACAAACTCAAAGAGCATTGCAACTATCATTTAGGAGAAGCTTCTAGATTATTCGGTGCGAGTTTCCTTCCTCCGATCTACTGGTACAGTCATCATGCACAGGACAAATCTGGAGCGTATTTCCAGGTTAGTTTGTGATTATTTTCGTTGATTTGATTAGATATATTTGTAGTTTAGATTAGTGATTTAGTTTAGTTATTTCTTTGTTTTATTTCTTGTTCATAAAACTATAAAAATCAAAAAATATCTTTTACTGTTTTAGGGCAGAATCCAAATGAGTTTTTCAGGTTTTAATTAAATCTGTAAATTGTCAATATTGTACATTTTGTGAATAAGTTATATTGCAGTCAGTAGTTAGATAAATAATTAGTTAGAGTTAGCATAGTAGTAATTAGTATATTGTGTTTATATAGTAGTTACAGTAGTTTAGTTTATTTTAGTTTTAGTTTAGTTTGTTTAGTAGTTAGTTTTAATTAGATTAGTTTATTAGTTAGTTTTATTTATTGCTAGTTAGTTTAGTTTGTTTTATTTAGTTTTAGTTAGATTAGTTAGTTTAGATTAGTTTTATTTTGTTTTATTAGGACCTTAGATCGGCTAACGGAGCCGCTAAACCTGTCAGGGTGGTTCATTCCAAACGGCTTGGGTTATTAGACAACCCCAGACCGGTTCCACTCTCTCAGTTGACGGACGATCATTTTCGCCCGTCAACAAATGGCGCTAGAAGGAGGGCCTGAACTTAATTAATGTCACAAGGTGGTCGCAAGACTCCTCCCCCCCCCAATCTCTCACCTATAGTGACTAGAAGCCGTTCACATGATAATATTCCCCTTCAAACAACAACTACTTCAACCGACGATCCACAGATCACAGTTGAGCCAACAACCCCTAATCCTCCAGTTGGTGACATACAAGAGATTGTCCGTCAATCTCTTATTAAAACACATAGTGCCTTAGCTTGTCTTAGGCAACCAAAGCGTCCGTGGGGTCACCCTTTGGACTTCTCTGATATCAGAGAACAATTAGGTGACACTAACCTCACTGTGAATCCCACAGATCCAATCACAAATCCTGCTGTAGGAGGATCTGGGATACCTCCTTCACCACCTCCATCATCTCCTTCCTCTTCTGGAGGAGATTCTTCTGACGAAGGAAATTCACCTTCTCAGCCTTCCACACCCACTACCCCAATGGCAAATCAGAACAGCCCTGCTAGACCCTGGCTTGATCAGGATGTTGTAGCTGTACCTGGAGCTCAACACCCTTTACCTAAACACCTGGAGAAATGGCTTCCCAAGTTTGATCTCGACTCAAAACAGATAGCTAAAGATCATATCAAAAAATTAATGTTATCCATTAGACTCCACAATGTTGAACATGAAGACGTTGTCTACAGGTTGTTCCCTTATACTTTTGAGGGTAATGCATCCACTTGGTACTTTTCCCAACAACCCTATACCATCGTGTCTTGGGAAAAGTTTGAGTCATGCTTTTTGGAAAAGTTCATAGACGGTAAGCCTCTGGAAGTATTAGTCATGGATCTTTCTAGCTTAAGAATGAACCCAAAAGAAAAAGTCAAAGACTTTAATCAAAGATTCTTAACACTTAAAAAACAAATCCCTGCAGATTCCATGCCTGCTGAGAGTCTTATAATAGCTTACTACACTAAAGCTCTACATCAAAGTATAGCTATTTGGGTTAAAATATCTAAGAAAGACACGTTGTTAGAGGCCTTCGAGGAGGCCAACCAGATTGAAAAAGACATGCTTAGTATTAAAGACTCTTCTAGCAACGATACCAAGACTAGTTCTTCTTCCAAAAAGAAGATTGAAATTCTCCTCAGACCTACTCAAAGTAAAACACAACCTGAAAACTCTGATTTGGAAAATTTAACTAAAGTTGTTCAAAAACTGTCGAATCAAGTTATAGACTTAGAAAGGTCGACTGAAGAAGCTTCCTCGAGTAAAGGACCCTACAAACCCCCTTTCCGAAAGCATTTTCCTACCAACCGACCTAATCCAACCCTCGAAGGCTTAAATTTAGAAAATTTGCAATGTGCCCTTCAAACAATTCTAGAAGCCCAAGATAACTTGATACCCCCCGAGATCCCTCAAGAGGTAGTTGAACAGGAAACAGTTCAAGAATAAGAATCTTCTCCAAACATCTTTGGACACTTCTTGGACATCATCTTTCAAGCTAACTTCGAGACTGTTCACCCTTATAATACTAGGAGTAAGATAGCAAACAAGACTTCTACCGAAAACACCACAACTTCGCCTCCAAATCCATCTAAATCAGCTGAGACTAAACAGAGTAATGTGAACCTCAACTTAGATTATGATGTTGTTGAAGATCTTAAAAAGTTAAGGGCTAACATTTCTATTTATGAGTTATTGAAGTTTCCATTTCTTCTTCAAAAAATGTTGCAAAATATTTCAAAGAATGGTAAGAATGGTAATTCAAGTGGAAACAAGGTTGTGCAAAGCAAAGTTCCGCAGAAGACTTCCACTAAAAATAATCCTGATCTTCAAGATAAAGGAAGTCTTCCTGTAGTCCCTGTAAATAATGTAAATAATGTAGATAAAGTAGCATCAAAAATTGCGAGTAAGAAGCCACAAGCTACTACTCCTAGTACTCGCAAAAATGTACCTCCTTTTCTTTTAACTTTTGAGATTTTCAACAGAAATGTGCATAATTGTATAGTGGACTCAGGAGCGTCCTCTAATGTGATGCCTTGGTCTATCTGCCAAAATATTAACGCCAAAGTGGAACCATCTACTTTAAAAATCATACAACTTGATCGGACAAATGTTAAAGTTATAGGCGAACTAAAAAATGTATTGATTAGATTATCGTCTAACCCGAAGGTTCATCAGGTTATTGATATAATCGTTGTGGATATTCCAGAAGTGTATGGTCTATTTTTAAGAAGGGATTGGTC
>JASDQU010505225.1:9147-24167 GCA_032191745.1 Picea mariana | reverse complement strand
ATTTTACACTCTATACTTTTGCCTCTGACCATTCCTATGCCGCCGTCCTAACTCAGAAGAATGCCTAGAACAACGAAGTACCCATCGCCTTTATGAGCTCTGCTTTCAAAGGTGCTAAACTTAACAACCCAGTGGTTGATCGGCAAGCCTACGTTGTTTTCAAAGCAGTTAAGCATTTCCGGTCCTATCTTTTGAAGTCAAGGATGAAAGTCATTGTCCCCTACCCTGCCGTAAGGAACTTGTTAGTGCAGAAGGAGTTAGGAGAAAAGAGAGCTAACTGGGTCACCTCCTTGCAGGAGTATGACTTAGAGATCACCCCAGCTCAGATTGTGAGAGGCCTAGGGTTGTGTAAGTTGGTTGTTGATTTGGAAACAGGACAGCAAGAAGATAGTGATACGTCAAACCTAGGACAAAGCGATCAAAGTTTGATCTGTTGCGCACAAAACCTCGTTAGTCCCTGGTACGACGATATTAGATTTTTTCTTGAACATCAGTCAGCACCCCATCACCTTGACCCCACCAAGAGAAGAGCGTTAAGACTAAAGTCTGCCTCCTTTCCTCTAGTTAACAGTGTACTGTTTCGTCAGAATTTTGATGGCGTACTGATGTGCTGTCTCAAGAAAGACGAAGTAGAAAAAGTCTTGCTAGAGTTCCATGCAGGAGAAGCTGGTGGTCACTTCGGTGGCGAAACCACTACTCATAAGGTTTTAAGAGCCGATTACTACTGGCCCACGCTTTTTAGAGATGCCCATGCCTTGTGTCGTAAATGTATCATCTGTCAGAAAGCATCAGGGTGGTTGCAAAAACCATCCTTTCCCTTGCAACTTGTTTCAGTAGATTCTCCTTTCCAGCAATGGGGCCTTGATATCATAGGTCCAGTTAACCCTCTGTCCTCGCAACAACACAAGTATATTGTGACAGCCACAGATTACTTTACTCGATGGTATGAAGCTGTTGCGCTAAGAACTGTCAACACCAGTCAGGTAATCGCTTTTCTAAACTCTAATATTATTACTTGTTTCGGTAGCCCTGACTGTCTAGTCTTTGACAACACTTCATACTTTTCTTCTCTTGAGATGAGCGAGTTTTCTTTGGAGAAAGGAATTAAGATGAAGTACTCTACTAGTTACTACCCCCAGGGCAACGGATTAGCAGAATCAACAAACAAGAACTTGATCAAAATTATCAAGAGAACGGTGGTTGAAAATCACAAGAATTGGCACAATGCACTGCTGAACGCACTGTGGGCTGATAGGGTAACACCAAAAGATGCTATAGGTAACTCCCCTTTTTTCTCGTTTATGGCATAGAAGCAATTCTTCCACCTCACATTCTTCTTCCCTCGCTTCAGTTGTCACAAAAATTCCAAGAAGAAGATTGTCCCCCTTTAGAAAACCGAATTAACGCTCTGATGAAGCTAGAAGAAGTAAGAACCCAAGCCAAGCGTAAATTAGATCAACATCAACAATTGGTTAAAAGCTGGTTCGATTCTATCTCTGCTTCTGATAGGAATTTTGAAGTAGGCGATCTCGTCTTAAAATGGGACAAACCACACGAAGGAAAGGGTGAGCACACAAAATTTCAAAATTTATGGCTTGGACCATTTTTAATTGCTGAAAAGTTAGGTCCTAGTTCCTTTCGATTGCAGAATCTTGAAGGGCATCTTGACATCTATCCGGTGAATGGCCAAGCCCTGAAAAGATACTTTGCTTGATAACTACCCTTGTATATTATGTAAATATTGCATTTTTGTTTGCATTTTCGTTTGCTTTCTTTTTTTGATTTTGATTTGAATTTATCAGTTTGTGTTTTTTGAAAAATATACATACCTGTACACTGAGCTATTCAAACAAAGACGATAGAAAAAATTATTCGCTTAAATAACTTCTTAAAAATTTGTACAAACATCAATGATATATTGCTGAAATTGATATCTGTGTTGGAAAATTTTGTTGTTTGAAAGAAGTTTACTAATTTCAATCTCTAAGCAAAGTTTGTCATGATCATCTATTATATTTTTACGCTGTCCCTTTTCCGTAAAGAAATGACTCAGAAGATGTCTCCTTGTCTTAGGAAGTTTTTTTTGTAAATAAAACATCTCTGGATCTTAATAAAGGACAATTTTAAAAGATTCTGATGAGGTCTGAAAAAATATGTTAAAATATCAAGATTTTCAGTGTCACCCCGCTCAACTATATACCTATGAAAAACAAAATAAAATCATTAATAAGAACTGTGGGAAATGCTTGTAAACCCGCTGGGATGCTGAACAGGTCTGTTGGCAGCGGGTAAATGCATGCGTGACACCAAGACAACTTTGCTGGGGTACTGAACAGGCTCGCTGGAAGCGAAGCAATGTCAGGTACATGAAAATTCGTAAAAGAGAAACCTCTTTAATGTCCTTTATTCTGATCCAGAAATTCTTGGCAGGATACAGATGTCAGAGTGGGTTAAATGGAAACCCTGTCAAGGCTATGGACACCTGCTGGCAGCAGCGGCTATGCCAACAGTATTGGAGATTTTATCTATAATATCGTGACTTGTTGATCTTAAGACTGTTATTGGTTTTCATCTTTTAAAACACTACTGGAAAAATATGATTAATGATGATGTTTGTATAATTTTCTGGTTGTCATTTTTGAGTTGAAATATCTTTGCTGTCTTAATCTGAATTGGTACCTTTTGCAGAGATAACTACTTCTACCAGTGTTTCGCCATTGTTGGCAGCCAATTCACCTTTTTTTTATGATCCTATAAGTTGCCTACACCTATGTCTTGCAAACGTCAAGTTTTGTCGCAATTTTCAAATAAACGACATTTTCATTTCTTGCGACATTTACACACTTATTTTCGTTTTGTTTTCACGACTGTAAGCGTGAAAACTGAATCTTTCGAAGTCACATTTCGATCACTATCTGAACTGTCATGATCTTTTTATCGATATGCCTACTGCGCTTACCTTTTGCTTATCGTTATGTAGCTGGAAGAACTTCTGAACTATGATCATTGGACATTCTTATATTGATTGTATAACTTGGTTTTGTTGAGTTTATAAGACATTGAGCATGTGGATTTGCACTTTATATGACTTGCCTGATCATTGATTTTATGAAAATGCATAGGGGTTATGATTAATTTTTTATATATATATGATATAATCCTTTTATTAATCTTTTCATAACTTTTGGCTTGTCAAGTACATGAATACCGTTTTGCACCTTGGTTAAACTTTTGATTATATGCATTGGCACATAGTTGATTTTGGGTTTTGATTTATATGACAGATGTTTAAACAATATGGCATAAAGATTGCGCGCTTACACATTTGATTTCATTAGTGGGGCACATGACTCGATGGTTGAACTACTATTATGGAGTGAACAGCTATGTAAATCGGCGGTTGTACTTGGGTAATGAATATTTTGCATGGCAGATTCCACCACCTTCGCATGCTCGCATTTATGCTTATCCCTTTTGCTCGTTCATTGTTGTTAGCTCGGGTAGCTCTGCTCCTGTGTGTGTTGGTGAATCCAAACCCTTCCCCTACCATGTGTTTGGCTCCATGGCACCAGTCGTGCGAGTTGAGCCCAAAGGCATTCAAGCCCTGTTAATGTTTGACAATGCCCACCAAGATTTGGAAAACAGTGGATGGCTTACCTTCATGAAACGATTTGAGGGTTTTAACCTTTGTGTAGCACGACAGTTTGCCATGACCTTCAATGGATGTCAAGCCAAGGTAGGCGATATACAGTTAGAGATCGATGAACATTTTATCATCTCAGCTACGGGGTTACCTACTTCGGGACATCGTTGGTTTAAGAATTGCAAGGTCAAGGAAGTGTCGTGGACATTGTTGTTTATATCGCGCAAAGTCACCTCTTGTGACAGAGGTATGCCCATATATATGTTCAAACCACGATGGCATGATTTATTAATGCTAGTCAAGCAGTTCATGACCTGTGAAGGTCGATACGGACTTGTGTTCCTTTACCACCTGCGTTTGTTGATGATTTTTATAGGGTATCCTCTAAACATGCCTTTCTACTTTCATCGGAGCCTGTATAAAATGTCGAAAAGATATAAAAGGCACAAGGCTGACAACAGCCTGTTCCACCATGGGCTTATTAAGCTCATCGTTGTTTATCATTTGAGTTTTCATGGTGATAGTTGTAAGGCTTTCATCGCCCGTAATGGATTTGAAGACACCGACCCTGTACAAGTTGATAAACCTGTGGTAATTGAAACCAAGCCTGAACTGCCTGTACCCTTGCATCTCCTACTGCCTAAACCCTTGACAGACCCTCCTATCGACTTACCCGAGACTGTAACTAAGAGTGCAGAGGCCATTAAAAATCCTATGAGCAAAAATCCCAAGGAAAACCTTACTGCTAATGCCAAAGGGAAAAGGAATGCTCGACTCATTTTGAGAATGGCCAGAAACAAACCAAAACCCTCTACCGAGTCTAACCCTATCATCCTAAGTGAGGATTCTGATTCTAATATTGAGCGTTTTCTGGCCAGCGAGTACCCCTACTCGCAGGGTTTATGTCCCGAACCCTCTTATGACTTTGTATCAAACCTACCCCCTTGCCTAAAGGACAACCCTAACTACCCAGGTATTAGATTGCCTCATGAAACCCTCGGTCATTTGTCCAAACCCTCGAAACCCACACAGTCACCCTGTGACCAATGAAATTCATGGTTAGAATGATATTATATTGATGTTTCGATACTCCAATCAAGGATTCAATCATTGGAAGACCTGATTGCAGTGCTAACCAGTCAAAAGGCCAAGCTCCAAGCGACAGATAAAAAGAAAAAGACAACCGGCTCCATCCTGTTCAAAAACATGGAATCAGCCACGGCTGTTGTAAATTCCAAGCTGGCATAATCAAGCAGCCTTGTCGCTACATAGGTATGGTTTTGACATCGTTTTGTTTTGTAAATAATCTAGTTTTCTATAATGATTTGAATTCAGTTTTTAAATAGCCTGGTCACTCATCCAAATGCCTCTGTCATTCGGTGATCATCCTGTACATGGCTTCATTTTGATTAAAATAGAAAGAATTTCGATTTGATATATGATTTGCTCATATATTTTTTTATGGTTATTCATTTGGATTTCATTTGCTAAGTTTTTCTGAGTGAAATAATGAAAGTAATGGTGTGTTTTCAATTCAATTCATTTTGTGCCCACTCCCAACAGGAAGTTTTTATGCTCAATTTAGAATACGATTTTGATCGGATTCGATCTCGTTATCATTTGTATGTTGTGATTGGTAAATGTTTTCGGGAGGATACTTGTTACGATATGCTGTGTTATATGATTTTCCAAATCATGGCTATCACTCTGTTCAATTCAATTTGGTTAGAAATACTTTGTTTTTATAAAAACAATGATCTCATTTTAGCTTGTGCAAATACGCCCGAATTATGGAACAATGACTATTGATTCGCTGGATCATTGTTAGTTCGATCATTTTTAGGAATTGGATCTCGATTATGATTATTGCTCTTTCTGGTTTTAAATTGTAAAACGAATTGGTCAAACCTAGTTGTGATTCGTTTGATTGGAACGATTTCGTTTGATCAAAGTTGACCAATACTATTTGCCCAATTTGCAATAACAAATTATGAATTCTATTGTCTATCATTCGAGCCGGCTATGATTTTATTTGAATTAATTTTCACACCACTTTGAATTGATCTATTCGTGGCATGAATCATGTGTTGTGCCAACACAGTCACAACGATTGGAAAATGATCTTGTCGAATTCATATTTCCGTTGACAAGGCAACGTAATATTTGTTGGCCATTTGTTTTGATTATAATCGATTTCACGACTGTTGGATTCGATTGGTTTTGGAACAAATTGATTGATTGTGTTATTTTTACCAAATCTGGTTACGATTCGTTTGAATGAAATGAGTTTGGTCAAGGTCAATCAGTTTATAAAAACAAATGATCGGATATCTATAACGAACTCTGTTTGATTAATCCTGTTACGATTTTGTTATGAGTCAGTTATGGTTTGAATTCGCTCACAGACTAAATCGTTTGCTATACAGTTATCGTGTTTTGAAAATAATCCTGTTCGATTCGATTATTTCTCCTGTTGATAAGATAAGTATAGCAAAGTTTTTGTGATTTGTTTTGTTTTCAATTGAATATCAAAACGATTTCATAACTGATGGATTTGATTTGTTGAGAAACGATTATGATGTTGTTCCATATGATTTCATTTATCCGACTTAGGACAATAATCGACACAGAGTATTCCTATCTCTGTATTTGGTTAAATGATGTGGATCCTGTCAGTATAATAATTTCGAACTAAGTGATTTGTTTTCAAATAATTCGTGGATGATGATTAAAATTAATTTTTTTAAAAGATTTGAATTAATTTCAATTTTGATTCTGTATCTTATTTTAGACTAGCTACAGAATCAGATGATTCTGTAGCTAGTCTATAGAATTACATTTTCTATCATTTATTAATAAAAGATCATTCTAATTTTTTCATTTTTGGTCCTTTTCAGGTGAATTCGAAATTGCATGGGATTTGATGGACAGTTTAGAGGGTATTTGTATGTTTTAGTTTCATTTTGATTTCCTAGTTTAGACAACTTTGGGATATTTTCCCAGATTTATGTAAACAGTTTTATAACTTACACGGGGAGGTTTTACCTTGTGGAAAACCTTTAAATACTTATTATTTTGTGTAATAAGCACCATCATCCTCGCTTGTGGGAGAACCAGGATAATGGATATCTAATATAGACTGCGACAGAAATTGATGTTCTGCTACAGCTTTAGCTTTCATAATATCAATCTTTTGTTTCATGTTCATGTTATCAATTTGCATTTGATTAATGACTACTTTGGCTATCTTAGTCTTCTGCAAATGATATGAATTAATTAACATGATCCATATCTGATTTCTTCCAATATTTAAAAACATAGCAATTACTTGATTCAATTTATGAATGACAGATTTCTCTTCTTCATCAATTGAATTATTAAGTATAAGTCTTTGCATAACAGGTTTACCTAATTGTTGAGATTTATAAATCATATAATTGTTATGATTTTTTTTATGTCTTGTGTGTCCTCTAAACAAACTCAAAGAGCATTGCAGCTATCGTTTATGAGAAGCTTCTGGATTATTCGGTGCGAGTTTCCTTCCTCCGATCTGCTGGTACAGTCATCATACACAGGACAAATCTGTAGCGTATTTCCAGGTTAGTTTGTGATTATTTTCATTGATTTGATTAGATATACTTGTAGTTTAGATTAGTGATTTAGTTTAGTTATTTCTCTGTTTTATTTCTTGTTCATAAAACTATAAAAATCAAAAAATATCTTTTACTGTCCTAGGGCAGAATCTAAATGAGTTTTTAAGGTTTTAATTAAATCTGTAAATTGTCAATATTGTACATTTTGTGAATAAGTTATATTGCAGTCAGTAGTTAGATAGATAATTAGTTAGAGTTAGCATAGTAGTAATTAGTAGATTGTGTTTATATAATAGGTACAGTAGTTTAGTTTATTTTAGTTTTAGTTTATTTTGTTTAGTAGTTAGTTTTAATTATATTAGTTTATTAGTTAGTTTTATTTATTGTTAGTTAGTTTAGTTTGTTTTATTTAGTTTTAGTTAGATTAGTTAGTTTAGATTAGTTTTATTTTGTTTTCTTAGGACCTTAGATCAACTAATAGATCCGCTAAACCCGTCAGGGTGGTTCATTCCAAACGGCTTGGGTTATTAGACAACCCCGGACCGGTTCCACTCTCTCAGTTGACGGACGGTCATTTTCACCCGTCAACACTATGTTAATCAGACTTCAAGATATGTGAGATTTAAGCAATCAGAAGCAAACTTCACTTAAACAAAAACACACCATCATTGTGATCAAACAAGAAACAAAAACAAAACCAAATTCAAACAAGAGGAAATGCTTAGAGAAAAGACCTCAAAGATCAAATGGAATGGTGCATAGATCTCTGAAATTCCTTACAAAAACTTTCATTCATTCAGATAAGTGAGAAAGCAGTAGATCGACTCCAAATCTCAGGGAAGAAGAGTGACTCAAATCAAGGAAAATAAATGTAAAAACTCCAAACAAAACATCATCAATCCTTAGAAATCAAATAGTTGGAGGCTAAACAAGGACACACTAAGATGGTAGTAATCTTGAGCAGGTGAAATCAACAAAAATGGACCCAAAGATCAACTCCCCATAAGGTTTTTACAGAAAAAATACTAGTGTTCTGGTGTCAAGGGCACAAAAGCATTGCAACGCTCCGTGGGAGGCTACAAGGGAGTGCCAGTGCTCTGGTTGTAGAGGTAGGGGAGCGTTGGGCTCTCAGAACTCAGAAACTTACCCAGAAATTAAAAAAACTCAGGAAAATGCATAAATTGAGTGTGTAAGATGAATCCAAGAGCCAACAACACATATAAGGATCAGAGTCACAACATGCATAATATATAAAGGTGAGAAAAGGCCAAAAACAAGATCAAGTAAGGAAACCAAAATTGAAAGCTTTGTCCCTAATGGAGTCGCCAATTTCTGTTACAGGGAAATCCCCCTGCGGACAGGTGAATCCCCTCTTGGGCTCTAGACTCCTAATACCAAGATAGAAAGGTGCTAATGTTGTTCACTGACATCCCTTTAAACCTAGCTAAACTAATGTATAGAGAAGAGGAATAATATTTACTTTTTTCAATGTTTGTCCTTGCTCAGTTCGAGTTGAGTTCCGACCTCTAAGATCTTCACAAGTCCTGCAATCCAATCCAAGACAAAACATGCTTCTTATTCTACTATGATTAGCATCAAACTAGATCGATCTATTAAATACAAGTTCATGTAAATAAACATAATCTTGAAGGAAACAGGCCAAGCAGATATATATTAATGAAAACAAGGTAAAGTACTTACAACCATAGATGTAGATGCAATAGCTTCACCAAGATCTCTTTGTCCAAACCCTTTGCTCAAATGATCCACAAGAAGAATGAATATGCTTCATTGATTATCTTCCTTATGAGATCATAAGTTTGATGCCTTCAATGTCTCCCCTTTTCACCATGAAGAGGCCTCCTTATATAGTCTTGGAGAGGCTTAACCACCTTAGAGATTCTCGGGATAGGTTGAGGATATTTCTCCATTAGTTGTGGATCCTCCCTAAGATCCAGCCTTGACCTTAGATTTGAATCCAACTAACTCAAGAGATGAGGGGGATTTATCTCTGATTTTCCTCAACAGTCCAAGATTCCCTCAAATAGGCTAGTGCTTCCTCAGAATGGGGCACGGAGTGTTGCAACACTCCCCCAAAGAAGGGTAGGGAGCGCTGGCACTCCCTGATAGTGGGTAGGGGAGAGCTGCCCAAAATTTCCTTAAAAAATCCCAGCGCTCCCCCAAAAGGGTGTAGCGAGTGATAGAATGCTCCCCCAAAGAAGAGTAGGGAGCACTGGCACTCCCTAATAGTGGGTAGGGGAGCGTTGGCCTTCAAAATTAATTTTTAAGTGGGTTTGTTCATGGAAAAATCTTTGTACTCTTCATTAAATGATTTCTCCTTCTTAAACCAGTATTTGAGGGTGTATTTGAAGTGTCCTTGTGATGTCGTTCGAGACACGACATAGACAAGATGACTGTATGATGTCTGCGAAATTTGCGACACTTGTGGCCAAAATGAGACACTTGCGACACTTGTAATGACGACAATAGGTCATCGTTGAAGTGAGTAATTTGATGTGTAACAATTGTGTGAGGGATTCCTCAAGCAACAAATTGATAGAATATCCTCCTCCCTCATCTCTCTTTTCTTTCGCTACAAGAGGCCGCTTGGGCTGGTGAGAGCACTTGTCCTCAAGAAAAACTAGCTTGAGACCAAGCTCTCTATATCCTGACCTCATCAGGAACATGCACTAAGAAACAAAAAGGAGTAGCCTTCTTTGATAACACTGATCAATATTATTTTGAGAATGAAATGAAGGCAGAGATGTAACAATGAAATACACATAAATATTGCAAGAAATAGAGAGATACAATAATACATAATTTCTATTAATGAGAAAAATGTACAAAAACTATAAAAATACAGAGTGAATGAACTCGATAGAATGGTGGAAGCTTATCTCTAAGAAGAGATGAGATTGTTATGGTCATTTGAAATAATATGATGTTTACAAAGAGGCTCCAAATGCCTTTTTAACATAAACAAAATCCAAAACCCTAACCCCAAAAGATGAAACACCAAAAGGTTTGCGGGCCCTGATGGGGGTAGTTGATATGTCAACTTCCCGAGGGCATAAAATTTTCATACGATATCTGTTTGGGGTGCAAAATAGCTCATTGGAAAGGTTTAGTTGAGAATAACACATTCCAAATGTCCCTATCGCATAAGTGGAAAAAAAAAAAGGTCGTTTAGGGCCTAAAAATGACCTTGGAAGTTTAGGATCCAAAAAATTGTCGAAAAACTTCCAAGGTGGAAAACTATATTTCGAGCCATTGGAATAGGTAGGTGGATATCGATATCCACCTGGATCAAAAGTAGACACAGGGACATCCATAGATGCAAGTGAATCAATAATTTTTTTAGAAGTTGAAATTGTAGATAAAGTGACCTCAATAGAAGGGATCAAACCTAAAAATAAGAGCATCATTACTAATGAAATTTTAACAATGGAAGAGCATCTATAAATTGAGTTCAAGAAATAATTTGATGACAAGTAGACATTCACGGATTTAGTCATAATGTTAAGCCCTAGAAAAAGCCCCATATATATATATATATATATATATATATATATAGAAGAGACCTAGTCTTAGGATCAACTTATCTCATCTCATATTGTATTTTGAATTGTATATATTGTAAAAGGAGGTTTCCGCCTTGAAGTGGACTATAATAGTTGGATTTTTATCATTTTTTATGGCGTTGGATCATAACGTTTGGTATCAGAGCATTGATCCTAGGGTTTTTCTTCTCCAAGAAAATCATCTTAGAATTTTCGCTTTAACTTTTTTCCTGGGATGATTCAGACAACAAAACTCGAAGGTTATTTAGAAGACATTGGAAGGTATTTGTGGTAGAAATATTTGTTTCATTATACTTTTAGCGTCATGTGTAAGATATGGTTTTTGAGTAGTCCTATTACTAGTCTCAAACAAGGGTTCTGGGTAAAATCGTCATATATTCTTCTGTGAGGATCCGAATTTAGTGAGACCAGTTGCATTTTAAATAAGATAGTCCTTAGTATTTCTGGTACAATTTTTAGAACCATGTATCAAATATTAGACACATGACATTCTTTACAAGTTTTATCTCTAGAAAAGTATAAAAAACAACAAGGTTTGGGAAAGTTATCATAACTTTCACTTGGCACATCAAATTTTGGTCAGACCTGTGGCATTGTAGAGAGGACATATAAGAGTACTGCTGAATGAAATTTCATACTTACAAGGGCCAAAATTGTAGAAATACATCAGAAGGAAGGTCGACAAGGAATACAGACTCCAAATTAAGGGTTTGAAAGGTACACAACTTACAACTGGCATAACTTTTTATTGGAAGATATATTTTGGGTAATTCAAAATTTGTGATAAAGAGGAATAAAGAGCATTACTATTTTTTCACATGGCTCCAAGGGCTACTCCAAAAATTACTTCACCCACTAAACCTACAGAGAGCTCAACCATGACTCAAGATGAAATCCAAGATATTTATAACCATATGGACAAGAATATCACAAAGGAATTGCAAAATTCCATGTATTCCATGTTCTTTCAGGATCTAGAGGAGAGACTCCCTAAGGGAGATATCAACATTTAAGTAAATCATGAAAATAAAGGTATTATTTAGGTTGAACAACCTGTTGATAATAAGCAATTTTCAAATGGATTTAACTCTAATAGTGGAGTTAATTATGTTGGAAGTCCTAAATTCAACTCTCCCAGGAATGAATTAAATAAGTTTTATGGAACAAAGGTATTTACCTAGGTGAACCAAATATAGCAATATTTTGAACTGCATAATATTATGGATGATAAGAAAAGGATTCACATAAAAAATTTGAACTTTGAGATAAAACCATATAAATGGTATCAATAGGTAGTTAAAAGGAAGCCTCATTTTTATCATCATACTTGGTGTCTATTTACAAGAGACTTAGAAGCACACTATGGGAAACTTTAGGAACATGACTACTTTGGTCAATTGCCAAGAATCAAGAACTTAGGTGATATTAAAGATTATAATTTAGAATTTCAGGTACTGACCACAAGGTTGTATGAAATAAGTGATAAACAATTGTTGCAAGCTTACATGAGTGAATTAAAAGAAGATATTAAACATGATTTTTTCTTAAAACATCCTGCAAAAATTATGGATGCTATGTTGAAATTCTCTCCTTCTCAACACCTGGCAATTAGCTTAAAACAAAATCACTTTATCTACTAAAACCACAGCTAAGTAATCAACTAAATATGTATCAGAAGCATAAACTAGGAAACCAAACCAAGCACATAATAACACCAATATTTTAGGGTAAACTACCCATGGAAAAATCCAAAAGGGAAAACCAGTGCTGAGAATGATTTTTTAATGCTAAATTCAAGGCTCCCTTAACATGGATAATGGCCCATTGAGAGAAATACAACTACAAAAAAACCTGACAAAGTCTGACTTACTGTACAAACTAGAACTACATGTTTTTTGAGGTGTACACAACTTTTCTTCAACAAACCCACATATGTATGTGATTGTCTCCACTGAGACCCATGCACATGTATGGAAAACCTATAAGAAAAAATATGTACTACGTGACACTTCCCTGTGGGTTCCTCTGACTGAAAATCACCTGCGTTGCCTCTGTTCTCTCTTCTCCTTGACACGATCTCTAGATGAAATTCATTCCCCACATATCCAAGGTATTGAATCATAGTCATTTTTAATTCAACTCTCTCGAAAGTAAGTCCTCTACTCTCAAGAATCTCAAGTATCAAGCGTCAAGTATCTTCCTCCTTATACTAGCCTTACTTTTATAATCATGAGTTACAACCTATTTCTAATCTCACTTGCATGCAAATATTGCATGATAAGGTTACATGCTAAGTAATTTTAGCACTTTACTCAAATAAATAAAATAACTAATTACATAATTAATTAATAAAAACAATTTACTTTAATAATTCCTTTAATTAAAGTAAATTCAAGAGTAGAAGGATTTGGATGATTTCCACACGTCTAGACACATAGACCTATGCAGAAATACATGTCCGATGTTACCACTAACATCAATACTCTCTCTTAGTGAGGAAGGTATTCTACACCACTCCAAATATATCTCTGAAGAACAAAAACTTCCCTTTCTCCAAGGGCTTGGTCAAAATATATACAACCTGCTCATCTATGGAAATATATTGCAGCTTCACTGCTCCCTTCTGGATCCTATCTTGAATGTAGTGATATTTGATCTCAATATGCTTGGAGTTGTCATGGAATAATGGATTCTCAAATATTTTCATACAACTCTAATTATCACAATATATCATCGTAGGCTCCAACTCTTGATCAAATAATATGGCTTCATAGCTAGCCATACTCACTTTCATATACTCTGCCTTTATTCAAATGAGTGCTAGAGAAGTCTGCTTCCTTCTGAACCATGTAATCATTGTTGATCCCAAGATGAAGCAACACCCGAGGTTCTCTTTCTATATATTTCATTTCTTTCCCAATCCGAGTCTGTATATCCCTACAAATTCACTCCATCTCCTCCAATATATCTCAATCCATAATCCACTATACCTCTCAAGTACCTGAGCACATGTTTCTCCATGATCCAGTGCACTTGCCTTAGATCCACCATGAACTGACTTAAGGTGTTCATAGCAAAAAAAATATATGGCCTGGTTTTGACCAAATGCATCAAGGACCTTATCGGTTTCCTGTATATATTGGAATCCACCAACTTTGAATATGAAATTTCAATGTTATTCAAATTTGTAATTATAGGTGTAGCCATCGACTTACAATGCTCCATCCTAAATCTCCTCAAGATATCAATTGCATACTTCCCTTGTCCAAGGTGTTAGAAAAGCAGGACCGTGGAGAAATAAAATAAAACAAATGTGGAAACAAAACATAGAATATAAGCAATACAATAGAGACACAGATTTACGTGGTTCACCCAGTGTGGGCTACGTCCACTAGAGAAATTGCCAGGTCCTTCCTTTATTATTATCCATCATATGAAGGGATACAACCTACAACAAACCCGCTGTAACTTCCTCTTCTTTCTCTCACAGTCTCCTATCTCAGAATACAATATTCGCCATCAACCATAGCTGCAATACATTTTCGTCATAAAAGAGGGTTTCCTTCTAGGGAAAAAAACCCCAACATAATCTCTATCGTTAGATTTGCGACCTTATAATGAACGGTCCAGATTTACAATGAAATTACAANCAGCCAGGGGGATAGCCCCCCCGGACCCCGCAGAGGGGGTACCCCCCCTTTGCACTCCCCCGTGTGGAAGAGTGTACATACTTCCGGGGTATAAATACTTCATGGGGTATAAACATGACTGAAAGTAAAAGACCTCTAAATCAGGAAGATAATGAGGCTCCAAAGCCAACAATCTCCCACTTGGAGACTGATCTCAAAAAATCCACCGCTGTTGTCTATGTTGGATTCTGAACCTTCTTGGAATTGGAAAATTTCTCATCTTTATCTTCATTCTTGAAGACCAACTGAAACTTAGTAGGAACTTAGTTTCTCCCTGGTTCTCCCTTTGTTAACATCTTTGTAGGATTTTGGCTAGTGTGTATATTTTCCAACTTCAAATGTCCATCTTCCAATGCGGATCGTATGAAATGGTACTGTAGTAACCAAATAAATTAAACAACCATTAATTCTACAACATAGCAGTAAAATTCAAAAATTTCTTTAATTGAGCACATTCGCATATAAATTTATCAACAAATAATAAAATTCTATAGAAAAATAAAACAAATAC
>JASDQU010505224.1:3852-42363 GCA_032191745.1 Picea mariana | reverse complement strand
TTTAGTAGTTTGTTTTAATTAGATTAGTGTATTAGTTTGTTTTATTAGTTTTATTAGTTTTAGTTAGTTTTAGCTAGTTTAGTTTGTTTTATTTGTTTTAGATAGATTATTTAGTTTAGATTAGTTTTCTCTTTGGTTTTTTTAGGACCTTAGAGCGGCCAACGGAGCCGTTAAACTCGTCAGGGTGGTTCATTCCAAACGGCTTGGGTTATTAGACAACCCTAGACCGGTTCCACTCTCTCAGTTGACGGACGTTCAATTTTGCCCGTCAACACAGCCTCAAATTCTTCTTATGTTGAAGTGCCATGAGCACTCATAGATGTATGGGTAAGTCTTCCACATAGGGTTATCATATTACCTCTAAATAATCCTATTCCTCCCAATGAAGGAATCATAGCAGGTTTTCCTAAAATTTCTGAATTACTTCCTGTCATAATATTCACCTGTGTTTCCTCATCTAGAAAAAAGTATATGTCAAAGTCTCCTATTCTTGTTTAGATGCACTCTTTCTCTTTGAAGATCTCTGATAAGTTGATATCTTTGTGGTCCTTCAAGGTTTCTTTCATTTGTAGTAATACAGTCTCTGATTATTTCCGGGGTTCTGCCATGGTCTTAGTTTCTTTGCCTTTCTCAAGGTTTTCTTGTCTCATATTCATTCTTTCAACCTTAGCAATAATTCTAGGGAAATACAGAATGTCATGGTACATAGATTTACAACAAAGACAACTAGGTCTTCTATCAGGGAAATCATTAACAAGATGTTCTGGCCTTCTGCAGCTATAACAAAGGGTTAATCCACTCTTCCTCTTAAATGATCCCCAACCTTCCTTGTACTGCGCACTAGGATCATGGTAGCTAACCTGCAAAAAATTATTCCTAGGATCTTGTATCCATTCGTTAGTCCAAACATTCTTCTATGCATAGGAATAACATATCTTTCATTATTTCTATCAGATCTATTCATATCAAATCTTGTTTCTTCTAACTATGCCCTAGCTTTCAGACTAGGACAAAATTTATCAAACATACCTAGATCCATACTTTCGAAACAAAAATTTCCACTTATCCTACATTTATCAAAGCACAAAGATTTCAGATCTTACCTCTTTAATAAAAAAAAAACAAATTTCACTGATCTTACCTCTTTTCTTCAGATATGCCTCCTTTCTTAGCACAGAGCTTCGCAGTTAAGTAGAATATTGTGCACTAAAGCAACAGATCTACGCACAGAGATTTATTTGTTTTCCTCAGTTCCCAACAATCACAGTTTCAGGTCTTGGAAATAGAACCATTTTTTGGCACAAGGTCAGACCCAGGGTTCAATGCTTCAACAACAGACTAACAAAACCCTAACTACCAACCCTTTCGACAAAACCTACAAAGCAGATGGAGTCTCACCCGAGGTAAAGGCAGGGGTGGTTGCAGGACTCCAGTGTCTGTAACCTTAGCTGGGACATAGATATGTGATTACAATACTCTAACAAAGCACTTAGTATATGTCATTCATTAGTACTTAACCTTTGTCTACAACGCAGATAAAACCTAATTACAACGTAGCACAGTATTCAACAAGATTCAACATATTTAAGCACTTAGCATAAAGAAACATATCAGATATGACATTTATTCACATTACTGAGCACTAAGCTATTATATCATATGATTATAACATTCATAAAGATAATAACATTGATTATAAATCACATCAAGGGTGCAAAGAAATAATCAAAATACAGAAAGCAGCCATAGCACAGGATATATGTGGTTCACCCCCAGCCTGGGGCTACGTCCACCAACTCTTCGTCTTTTTTATTATCTTCTGTCAATCATCTACATGCACAAATTCATAAGTTCCTACTCTGCATAGGATAAGAGATCTGCGTGCACCTCGCCAGATCCTCCTTCTGAGCTAGGTTACATCACAAAGCCTTTACACAATCTCTTCTAGTCACTTGCACTTAGCCTTGCAAGCTTCACAAAGTATGCAAAAATCATGTACAACTATCACTTGCACTTAGCACATCATCACACAGATGCCCATATTTTCTCCTCTTACATCACCTATACATCTATTTATACATTACAAATTGGGTCTAAACATGGGTAAACCCATGGGTCGACATCCCCATAATTGTTACATAACCCCAAAACCCAAAAAGCCTTAAAAAGGGGCCGCGATTCCATGATCCCTGCCTCGACTTGCGCTCCACCTTTGACAGCATGTCGAAGTCCTAAAATAGGTCAAACCTGACCAAGGATCTCCAAAACTTGGTCAAGGGCTAAAACACGTCCACTCTACAAATCTTCTTTCCCACTACCACTGACAGGAGAATCATCTGGAGTCTTCTCGTCAACTATGCTGCTTAGAGGAGGCTAATACATCATCTTCATTTATGCTCTCATGAAGATGCACCCAACACTTTGGAATTTCACACGTTCACCTTGTGCTTAGCCACAGGCACGTCCTAACTCAATAGATCACTTTTCCACTGGATAATCATATTGAGTTCTTCTCAACTATATGAACGGAGGAGGTCATATCTACGTTCCTAGATCTGTCTCAGGTAGGAACCACATACCCTTCTTAGAGGATTTATATCAGGTTTGTAAGATGAGAGAAAGACTTCACATAACTGCAATCATCCACACCTCATAGGTTTGTAATATGGATAATGTCTTACATAGATGCATTCATCAACACTCCCTCTAAGCTAGGGAGGCATTCTTTATCATTCCAAGTCTCACATGGATGTATTTTTAATTTTTTCTTGGCTGGAGTTATCGACACTCCCTCTTGACTAGGGAGCCATTCTTCACGAATTTGATTTGGTGAAGATATCTACAATCTGCTCAAGCGTAGGAAGGTACTGCATGTGTACAATTTTCCTCTACAACATATCTCTGAAATAAGGACATTTCATCTCATCATATTTCGATCCATCAGGAAACACTGGGTTCTCAAGGAGTTTAGTCACGACTCTTGGTTATCATCATAGGATCCATCTCATGGTCAAGTAAAACTTTCAGAATCTTGTGAACCCATATTGCTTCGCACACTTGATGTTATACACTTTGCCTCTATGGTACTCAAGGCTACAGATTTTTGTTTCCTACTGCATTAGGAAACCATGAAGACTTCATGATAGAACATCAACCAGATGTGATTTTCTGGTTCACTGTACTTTATGCTCAATCTGAATCGACATATCCTACAAAATCAATTTTATACTGGAGGAATATCTTAGGCCATATCCAACTGTGCCTCGTATATATCTAAATACATGTTTTATTGTTCTCTAGTGAGTCTGTCTTGGTTGACTCATGAAATGACTAGGCACATTCGCTGCATGGCATGAATCAAGTCTGGTGTTGACCAGATACATTAGTGTTCCAATCAGTTGTGGATCAATCTCATCTAAATCATCATCAATATTCTTATTTAAATCCATTACGGTGGATTTTTCATTCTGTCATATTGAACTTATTTAATATTTTCACTGTATATTTTCCTTGACTCAGGAAATTTTTATTGGTCATCTGTCATACTTCTTGTCCCAAGATGTAGTACATCATACTCAGATTCTTCATCTCGAATGTAGAAATCAAGGATTACTTGTAACAACAACGCTTTCTGAATAAGTCATCAGGATCTGGCTCTCGTCACCAACACTGTAATGATATAGGTTTGGATCAGCAACACTCTTGTTGAGATCCAAACTTATCAAGAATCTATCTCATGGATGTAAGTGTATCTAGTTCACTAGATCAAGTATCTCATCATAGAAAACTCCCTCTGTTTGTGAGAAGCCTCTGTCTATAGATCTCATTTTGTATATCTTGACACTTTCATCAATTGCATGCTTTACCATAGACTTCCCTTTCTAGTCCCTGAATAGTATCTTATGCATCATTCTTTTAAGATATACTGGTATTCTTTTGTTATGACATTTTTCCATACTGATTCTCTTATTTCTTCTCTAAGACAAGGAGTCTCAGCATCAATGAAGTGGCTCATGACTGAAGGATAGCTTGAAAATCTCTTTTTCTTTCTCAGAATGTGACTGGAGAGGCTTGTATGTTTCTCTGCCTCTTGTAGAGTGAGTCTAGGTAGGAATTTTATGCCCTACTGCAATATCTATGAATATATCATCTGGATAACTTGGATTAATGTTTGTTCTCCCTATGATTTGATGAAGGGGGAGAAGGTATTGTCTCACTGTCAATCTCCATCTGAGATT
Source organism: Picea mariana (assembly GCA_032191745.1). Classification (NCBI taxonomy): domain Eukaryota; kingdom Viridiplantae; phylum Streptophyta; class Pinopsida; order Pinales; family Pinaceae; genus Picea; species Picea mariana. The sequence goes on along the minus strand of JASDQU010505224.1, from coordinate 38,125 downwards.
CTCTAGGTCTTCGAAAAACTGTCTCTTCTTCAAGGACAACGTCTCTGCTTGTCTCAATCTGTCTCTGACTAGGGATGTCTTTGAAGATTCACTTTATCCTTTCTTCCGAAAAGATTTATCTTGGAATTCTTCTTCTTGGGTACATGAAAATACATTGGGCACCCAAATAAACTGAAGTTTTGAATCTCAAGCTTCATTTCGGTGAAGTCTTCCTTGGGAGTTATGTTTTTCAAAGTCTAGTGAAGACTCTTGTTCTGCACATATACTTTGTCATACATGCTTCTTTCCATGGAATCCTATAAATATTATGACCATGCTTTGTAGCATTGGTTGTCTCAATGATGGTTCTATTCCTCTTCTTTCTCAAATGGTTTTGGCTCCTTCTGAGTCAAGTGACTCCCTCTAAAGGATAAGCATCTTCTTTTCTTGTTAACTTATCTGGAACAGGAAAACAAAAAGGACCAACACAAGAATATCTCCTAAAGGAGAATAATGAGTACATCAAAATATTTTAAGGAATATTGTCACAGCTACAACACCTACTTGTAATGTAGAATTTTTTTAGAAATATAGGTTAGAGTAACGAAAATTACAACAATCAAACATGGATTCTTTATTTTGAGTGTGTTGTTTCTCTGAATGCACTAAGATCCCTCTGGATCCATGACTTCAGCAAAGGTTCCTTTCTCCTGCAATTTCACTCATGACAATGATACAAATAATATATACAAGTGCATACCTAGGGATGATGATATGATTTTTCCAATGGATCTTGGATGATATCTATCCTCTGAGATATTTATGAAGAATATTGTCACGGTGTCGCCTTTTGTCATCTTTGTTTATTTTGAAGCTGGCCCTTCAAAGTAAGGGTTTGAGTAGGTGATTGGCTTCCTTGTCCTAATGTCATATTCCTTCCATTCATTGATAGTTGTCTCTGGTAAACCCTTTTGTATTACCTACAATAATTCTTCCTCTGAATTCTTGTCTTTCAAGAACTTTGAAGTTTCTTGATCCATCAATCTTATATTCCATCATAGTTTTATTCATCATAATTTTAGATTCTTCACAACCCTTTGTCAACTAGTCTAGAAAACCTAACGGCTAGGATAGGGTAGCACTTTTAGTTTTTATTGGACTTATGACTGCCAACAATAAACATTTGAGAGATATGAGAACACCGGTGAGTTGAAGATCTCCTTCAATGAGTTTGCAAAAACCCTAATTCTGAAATTTTTACATAAATTAGCGAAACCCTACAAACCCTAGGGCTAAAAATTCAAAATGCTTGGAATGTCACTCTGAGAGTCTATGGAGATGTGTTGGAAGAGGCCATACTCTTCTATGCCAAAATTATCCCCAACGTCCAAGTATTAATGGTTGAATCACCACTGAGAAGGAGGTCGTATGGATTTTATGGAAATTCTAGGAGAGTCGTACAGTTTTGTAGAAGAGGAGATATGGTTGATAAAGGTTTGTAGCTTGTGCAATGGGTTCTTCAAGACCTATCCTTTGATACCATGTTGATTTTTCATAAGCTAGGTTAAGCATGAATTTCATTTCATTTTATCATTTCACTTAACCATAAACAATGATTTTGAAGCAACCAAGATCACAAGAAGAAACACCATGCATAAGAAGACACGGAGTATCCTAGGAAACCCTTGTCAACAAGGGAAGAAAACCCAGCCAAATCCTTTGTTATAATATTCAATAGAAATACCTTCACCACCAAGAAATACCTAGCACAAAAGAGGGTTCTTAATCCCTAGAAATCTAACACCCAAGAGAGATGCACACCTTTTGCCAAAGAAGTGTACTTGCTGAAATTTCCAAACTCACAAGTAAGATATGTTTCCACAAAGAGGAATCATCCCTTGCTTATATCATACTTTGTCAAATCAACAAAGGAATCTATTGGCTTAACAAGGTTGACCTCTCTAAGTCACTTTATAATTTATTATTATTATTATTATTATTATTATTAATATTAATATTAATTATCTTTTAAATTTATTATTAGTCACATTAAGGTGGGGCCAACCTATACCCTTTACATAAAAATTAGGGTTACAAGTAGGTATGACTCTTGAAAAACATATAGAAAAGGATCTGATACACCCACTAGGGGCACATCCATAGGGATGTCATAGCTTTGACTCACTGCATTACATAGAAGAACCAAGTCTTCACATTTTCACCTGTGCTCGTCCACATGCACATCCACTCTACAGATCTGCTTTCCCACTGCCACCGACATGAGAATCATCTGGAGTCTTCTCATCAAGTATGTTGCTCACAAGAGGCTAACACATCATATTCATTTCTAATCACATGACAATGCACCCATCATTTTGGGATTTAACACGTTCACCTTGTGCTCAGCCACAGGCACGTCCTAACTCAACAAATAAATTTTCCACTGGAAAATCATATGGAGTTCTTCTCAACTCTCTGAATGGAGGTCATGTCTACGTTACCATCTATGTCTCAGGCAGGAAATACGTACCCTTCTTATGGGATTTCTCTCAAGTTTGTAATATGAGATAAATACTTCACATAGATGTAATGATCCACATCTCACAGGTTTGTAAGCTAGAGAATGTCTCACATAGTTGCATTCATCAACATTTCTCCTTCTCTAAGCTTGTCTGGGGTGTGGCTAGTTTTAGTCCTTTTCTTGTAAAATTGAAAATCTTCAGCTGAAACCTCTATTACTGAAGTTTATCTGGGTGGATATCAGTGGCCACCCACCTCTTCCAACTGGCTCAAAACAATTTTCTGACAATTTTGGCAGTTTTAACTTTCGAGGCCATTTTGAGGGACTAAATGAAGGTTTTTCAGGATAGAGCTTCTAAATGATAGCCAAATACATGATTGATCCCCCAAAATGGATTTCCTCGATGATACCTTTCCAACGGGCTATCATACACCTAAAACAAATATCGTATTCAAACGTTACGACCCCCAGAAGTTGATGTACTAACTTACCCAAATGCGGCCCACATGACTTTTGGCGCTTCATCTCTAGGGTTAGGTTTTTTGATGTCTAGGGTGTTTGGAATTCCTATTTATTGTAAAAAATGACTTCAGAGCCTCATTTTAATTATCTTCTTGTAAATAAGCGCAACCATCACATCTCTTCTTAGAGATAAGCCGCCACCATTCCAACAAGCTTGTTTCCGCTGCATTTTACAGTTTCAGCTTATTTTCTTACTGAATAGAAAACTAGTTTGACTGTATCTCTGTTATTTTATGTTAAGAACCTATTAATAACCTATAGTCATTTCGTTCTACTTACAAAATCTGGATCAGTGGTATCAAAGCGGTTTGATCCTTGTCGTCTTAATGCATGTCCCCAAAGAGGTTGGAGTACAAAGAGTTGTGTCTCGAGCTTGTTTCTCTTGAGGACAAAAGCTCTCACACACCCAAACGACCTCTCATGGTAGGAGAAAAGAAAGATGATGGGACAGGATATCCTTTCAAACTGTTGATTGAGGAATCCCTCATGCAACAAAGGAACAAGATGATGGATAGTTTTGTGCAAATCCTTCAACGACTACCAACAGGCGACGCATCTTCTTCGAGCGGAGGTGCCACCCCCTTCAAGGTACAAGTAAAATTTGATATTCCTATATTTGAAGTTCAGATAGACACAAATGTTGTAGACAAGTGGTTGAATCTAGTAGAAGGGTATTTTTCTGTCCATAACTTTTTGAATAGAGAAAAGATTACTTTTTTGCTCCTCAAAGTCATTCCCCATGTCAAAGATTGGTGATAAACTTTTTGTGAGAAAAAATAAACAAAGGAACCCTCACTATTTATAGTCACAACGACCTGAGATTCCTTCAGGGATGCTATTAAGGAACAATACTACCCCGTTGGAAGTTATGACGACTTGTATACCAAATGGACCACATTGTGGCAAGAAAGAGACTAAGTAGTGCTAGATTTCACAAATATCTTTCATACCTTGCACACCAAGATGGGTATCAAAGATTAGGAGTGACATCTGGTGCTCAAGTATCATGGTGCTTTGCATAGATACATCCAGACTGAAATGGATTTTTTCGACATCTCATCCTTGGGTGCAGCCTACTGATATGCCATCAAAATTGAGCAGAAGCTTAAACAAAAGATGTGACAATTTGGGCCTAGGAACTCCTCACAACAAAATCCAGGAAAGGGAGGACCCAACCCATAGAAAAAAGGACAGATAAATGATGGATAGTATCAGGAGAACTAGTCCAAGCCGCAAGCAAAGAAGGACATCGGAAAGACAAAGAAAGATACCGGGAAGTGGTGCGACTTCCATAAGATCCCTTGGCATAAAACTGTTGACTGTCGCTGAATGCAGTCATTGGTGGCCGAAGTGAAATCCTTTGAATCAGATGTGAGTTTATACTCTGAGCCAAAACTAGAAAGGGGAAGATGGATCATTGATGTGGAACCTAGTGCCACTGTTTCTACCACCAAGCTCCAGCCTGGTGAACCAGATGAGCCAAAAGAAAGAGAATGCCTCTTCCATTCACAGGTGTGGGTAAAAGGCACCCCACTGCACTTCATCATGGATAGCAGTAGCCAGAAGAACCTCATCTCAACAGAGGTTTTCAAGCGGCTATCCCTGCCGAAAACACCGCACCCACAACCCTACACCATTGGATGGCTCCGCCAAGGAAGCGATCTTCTCATCAACCAACAGTGTTGACTGTCATACGACATCAAGCCCTTCAAATATGAGGTATTGTGTGATGTTTCTCCTCTTGAAGTTTGTGATGTTATTTTGGGCCAACCCTACTTATGGAAACGTCATGCTATATATGAGTCTAGACCTCGTAGTGTTATTATTACTTTGAATAGGAAATTGTACAAGATACCCGAGGCAGTCCCACCTAGTTCTATTTCCTTGATCTCTGCTAAGAAATGTAGGAAGGTCATCTCTCAGATGGGGATGTTTTTCTTCTTCATGATTCGCTCTCAGAATAAGCGAAAGATCATAGCCACATCTAGGGTCTCTATGGCCAACCTCTCCACACAGCAAAAGAAAGTAGATAAGGTCATGGAAGAATACTCAGATATCTTCTCCTCACCTACCGGGGTACCTCTGCACAGCCAGGTCAAGTACCCCATCGATCCGACCCCTGACGCACCGCTACCCAATGGGCCAGTCTATCGTTGCTCTCTATTCGAGAATGAGGAGATCAAGCGACAGATCCAAGAACTGCTCCACAAGGGGCACATTCGTCCCATCTCATCACCTTGTGGGAGCCCAATTGTGCTGGTACAGAAGAAAGATGGAACCTGATGACTCTGCATTGATTACCGGGCTCTGAATAAAATAAAAATAAGATTGATCTGAAGTTTGGCTAACACCAGGTCCCGATAGAACAGACAAATGTATGGAAAACTACCTTCAATTCAAAGGAAGGCCTTTTTGAATGGTTGGTCATGCCCTTTGGTTTGACAAATGCTCCAACCACTTTCATGAGGATGATGGATGATATCCTACAACTATTTACTAATACTTTTGTAGTGGTGTATCTAGATGACATTATCATTTAAAACAAGACTTGAGCTAAACATTTGCATCATATTCAGCAGGTTCTGCACACCATGTGGCAACACAAGTTATATGCCAACTTGGAAAAATGCTCCTTCGGCATGGACAGGGTCCATTACCTAGGACACATAATTGATCAACATGGAGTACATGTGGATCCAGCCAAGATCCAAGTCATCCGTGACCGGCCAGCCAAATAACCAGGGGTGGTGGTAAGGTGAAATTTGCGTGGGGTCGGTCCCAACAACAAGCATTCGACGATTTGAAGAAACACTTGTGCTCAACCCCAATACTTCCACTACCATACCTGCAACATCCCTTTGAGATCGATACAGATGCTTCATACTATGCGGTGGGTGTCGTTCTCACTCAGCACGACCACCCCGTGGCCTATCATAGTAAGACACTATTAGATGTTGTCCGTAAGTAACCCACTTACAACAAAGAAATGTACTCCATTGTGAAAGCCTACTGCTAGTGGAGAAATTACATTCTTGGGAAGGAGACATTCATCCACACTGATCATAAGCCACTAGAGTTCATGCAGACACAAGGGAATTGCAGAATGATCACCATCAAATGTAGTCCACATACTTCTAGCAATTCCACCTCAACATCAAGTATTAAACAGGAAGCACCAATTGCATCGATGATTGGCTCAGCATACCTCCAATCGCAACACTCACCATGGTGCTAGACTCCTATGGCCATGAGACCTCTAGATGGCCCCAACTATATGAGACAGACCCAGACTTCGCCAACACCTACCAAATGTTGGGTGTAAACACAGTTGTCGATAATTTCCATGTTCATGATGGGTTGTTGTGTCGTCTGGTCCATATCTATGTTCCATCAAGTGAGTGAGCGAAGCTGATCTGGGAATCCCACTACAGTCAGGTGACAGGACACTTCGGCATCGAAAAGACAATGGAAATGCTAGAGAAACATTTGTACTGGTTGAAACTTCAACAGGAGGTCAGTAAGTATATCAAGTCCTGCACTGCCTGCGCTATTGCCAAAATGACCACTAAGAAACAGGGCCTTTAAACCCCTCTTCCTACTCCTGAGAGGCCATGGGAATCCATCTCAATATACTACATGTTGGGCCTCCCATCCACCAAGCGAAGAAATGACTGTGTTTTTGTGGTTGTTGATCGCTTTTCTAAGATGGAGATTCTTGTTGCCTGCAAGAAGAACATCATAGCAGAGGCCACTTCCAAGCTCTTCTTTGAACAAGTCTGGGTAAATTTTGGAATCCCACAAACCATTGTCTCGTATTGGGACAGTCGATTTCTCAGCACATTCTGGTTGATCCTCTGGTTACTGTTGGACACCAAGCTCACTAAATCCACAACCTTCCACCCCCAGACATATGGCCAAAATGAGGTCGTGAATCGAATGATTGTGCATATCCTTCACATGTATAATTCAAAGCACCCTCACACATGGGATGATATCCTTCCCTATGTCCAAAATAGCTACAATCGAGCCTTGCAGAGCTCAGCCGACCACATCCCCTTTCAGGTGGGGTTGGGATTCCAACCATTGGGTCCCATAGATGTTGCACTTCCCCTTGCGGTCACCTTGACCGACTCATCTCTTACTCCAACTGAAGCTGAAAAAGCCACTCAGTTCATTGAGCATATCCACCACATCCACCAATAGGTTCAGGATATCCTACAAAAGTCCAATGACAAGTACAAGCAGTGCCATGATCAACATCAGGTGCCACATAAGTTTCAGGTGGGTGACAAAGTTTGGTTACACTTGCAGAAATAACACCTTACAGGACCCCATCAGAAGCTTCACCCACTCTGTTATGGGTCATACACCATCACCAAGGTCATGGGGAATAATTCTTTTGAGCTCAACATTCCTCCTTTCCTTGGCCTACACCCAGTGATCAACGTGGATCTCCTTCGCCCTTATTTCCCACCATTATTGGACACCTCAGATGTAAAAGAGAAGCTCACACCAATAGAGCTCAACCCTAACTGCATACAACAGGAATCCAATGATCAAATTGTGGACACATAGATCAAGGGCACTCGATAGCAAAGGATCCAACTTTATCGAGTCGTCAAAGTAGGGCATCTCCTGCACCAAGGCAAGTGGCTCACCAGGGGCCAAATTCAGTAGAAATTTCCTCATTTGATGGGGGAACTCAAAGAAATGGATACCATTTCTTCCTAAGGAGGGAGAATTTATCTAGGTGGATATCGCTGGCCACCCACCTCTTCCAACTGGCTCAAAACAATTTTTTGACAATTTTCGCAATTTTAACTTCCAAGGCCATTTTGAGGGCCTAAATGAAGGTTTTTCAGGATTGAGCTTCTCAATGATAGTCAAAGGCATGATTGATCCCCCAAAATGAATCTCCTCAGTGAAAACTTTCCAATGGGTTATTATACGCCTAAAATAGAGATTGTATGCAAAAGTTACGACCACGGGAAGTTGATGTAATAACTTACCCAAATGGGGCCCACATGACTTTTGGTGCTTCATCTCCTAGGGTTACTTTTTTGGATTTCTAAGGTTTTTGGCATTCCTGTTTATTGTAAAAAATGCCTTGAGACTCATTGTATTAATATTCTTGCGAATGAGCACAACCGTCACATCTCTTCTCAAAGATAAGCCGCCACCATTCCAACAAGCTTGTTTTCGCTACATTTTACAGTTTCAGATTATTTTCTTATTGAATAGAAAACCAATTTTACCGTATCTTTGTTATTTTGTGTTAATAACTTGTTAATAACCTATATTCATTTCATTATGCTCATAAAATCTGGATTGGAAGGTGGAACCTCTTTTCTGGATCTTTTTAATCTTTGCACCTGAGGAGTGTTGGTATGTGAATTGTTGACAGGGGAAGGCTATTCTTCTGTCTCCAACAATGTATTTTCCTGTCAGTCTGTCTTATTCATAAACTTGTATATTTCAGGATTTTGCATATGAGCATATGGAGAGTTCCTCTGTTTGAGCATGGTTTCTGATATAATACCAAATGGGTCATAATTCCATGCGAAGCTCAGACTGAAGTTCATCTATTTCAAGAGGTTGTTAGCCTCTTCTCCTGTAGCTTTGTTCTTGCATATGAAAGAACCAATTTGGCTCTTGATCCTAATTTTTTGTTTCTTCTTAAGTGATAAAAAGTGGATGCCATAAGAGTATATCATCTTCCCGATATATTCCAATGCAAATATCCTTACAGGGAGGTATTTTGGCAATTTATATGGTGGCAGTTCACACCCATATACTCTGATCTCAATATGTTTTTGGTAAAGATACCAGTCCCCTGTTTTGGTCGAGTCAGATAGATGAATAATTCTAAGGACCTCCTCATTTATTCTTGGTTCCATTCTGTTGTTGATCATGCACACCACTGGATGATAAAACTAATCAATGAAGTCTTTGAAGCTGAACTCAGTGGAATTCTTCCTTACTAGTGAGCTCCAAGAAGTTACTGATTGAGGATTTCCTTCCTGATCTAGTTTCCAGAGAGCATGGGAGAATCTGTATACCTAGAAGAAAAAGGAATAGGTACACCAATAATGAGTACCTAAACATTCCTTCTGTTGATAATTTGAAGAGTTGTTCATGAATATTGTCAGCCAGATACTGACTGAAATCGAACTGGGTTGTAACTTTCTCTTCTGTGGAGAAAATGGATAGAAAAACCAGAATAGGTTCGTCTACCCATACATCAGAAAAATATCCTAATAGGAAACAGAGGGTGGAAATGATTTGGTTGGCTCTGAATGAGAAAATACAAGACAAATAGGGAGGGTTTTTCTTATGCAACTGTGCATCTTTTGGCATGAATATTTCGAAGATTTGGGCTCTTTGGGGGAAAGAGAGTTTCTGGTAGAGGTCATTTAGGATTTCAATGGAGAAAGGGCTAGAAGAATCAATTATGGGGATCTATAACATCTGGTTTATTGAATCAGGGGTAATGGTGAACAAAGTTTCACCCGATGAAGACACGATGGCATTTTGGCCAAGAAGATAATGGGCTTGACACTTAAGTGAAAACTATGGGAAGTGATAGGTATGGGTAAACATGTATAATGGTAGATTGGACTCCCAGAGTCCGATCTCATCACTTTGGTCTAAGAAAATGTCTTTTAGAAAGAAGTGTAACTCGAAGAAATCAAATTCACACTTCGGCTCTGCAACTCTGTAATCTTTGTCAGTCAGGGGAACGTGCTCCAGGTCGATGGGAGGAGGAATAAAAGTTTGGAAGTTTCATCGGGCTTGGTTTTGGGTGCCATAACTAACAGAGATATGAAGGCGGAAATATAATGATTGTGGTTACCTGGTTTAATGGCGCCTATTGATGGTGTTCCTAGGCAATGATTGGATTGAAAACTGGAGTCGACGGTATGGCTACAATGTCTGGATCAATGAAAAGTATGTAAATGATGAAGAAACGAGGTTAAATGGTGTAGGGGGGTGTCCGCTATGGCACATGTGGTGACTGGGAGAATAACAATAATGAGGGATGGCATTTATTGGCCAAAGGGTATATGAGTGTGACGTGGATGACATTGATTGGACAATGGGTAGATGAGTGTGACGTGTGATAGGGTAATGGGCTATGGTGGTATAGTGAGGTGGGCGGTATTGGATGNTCATATCCCGATAGAACTTTAGGATAAAAACATGTTGTGGGTTGTGCTAGATTCCCCTTCTTTATTTTTTTCACCAAGGGGTCATTTCCTAAGGTAAACACATCAAATTAAATCAAATAAAAGGTATTTTATCAATCCTTTGCAAATATTTATTAAAATAAACCAATACTAACCTAACTCCTAGTCTAATCAACTAACCCATTAATCCAGCTTAGAATGTTGGATTAAAAATTACTCTAACTTAATATATTTGGACAAGGTTAGACTATATGGGCAAATTTATTCACTAACCTATTTAATTTGGCCAAGGTTAGACTGTTTGGCCAAATTTATTCACTATCCTATCAACATAAATTTAAAAGGTTTGATCATGATTATGCAGTATGGATCAAACCAATCTTATTTCATGGGGTTTTATATTTTCTCTATTTTTTTTTTAATACCCACTTTTGATTTTTTTATATTTTTATTCTTTCTTTTTATTTCTTTTTCTTTTTCTCTTTCCTTTTTCTTTTTTCTTTTTCTTTTTCTTTTGTAAAAAAAAGGAAGATATTCTAATAATCAGGTGATCCTATGAAATATAGGGTTATAACAAGCTGCAATAAATCATCTACAGTAACATGCCTTATACCTTGTTACATAATACCTCACTAAGATTCCCTCTTGATCTCATTCTTTTGGTATACTCCTATTTCTCTCCTTTGGAATCTCTTCTGAGAATTCCTCGCTATAGGTTGTTGCAAATGTACTCACTCTCTTGCAGAGAAATCTTTCGATGTGCTCTTATACCACTTGATATGATCAAGTTCCTATGGCCTGATACTTATTTGATAAGAAAAATAATCGAGGTCCTTAGGATCATTTATTTTGATCCTCGGACCCATGGGTTCTTTATCCCACAATATATATTGAATGTCCATGCAACAATAAATCCTCAATCCCTGTTGAAGGATACTTAATTATACTTGACACCCTTGGTGGATAATTGGCACTACTCTAATTGTTGTAATCCCCAGCTCTAGTCGGAGGACTTAACTTCTAACTTCTTGGAACCAAAACTTATCTCACATGAACAAAGGCTAGAACCATCAACTAACCAGAATCCCTTAATTCTCTTGAATCATGAGGCTTAATCCTTCCTCTACATAATAAGAAGTGATGAGAACCATATGATGGTCTACAGGTGTACACGTTCAATATATATCATTGATCCTAAAGTTGATCAACGATCAACAATAATGGGGGGATATAATATGCACCATTGATATGGATCTTGGATCCTTTCTGGATCGTTGATTTATCCTTAATAAAACTCAATACAAATCATGGGGACACCACAAAACTTTATCCTCATGAGGAAATCATGGGGATTTATCCTCACCACATGTCATCTCTGAAGTGGGGCTTTGACATCAACCTGACCTATATCAATGTTGGGACATTGGGAATTTTTACAGTTCCCAACTACCAGAAAGTACTGATGGTTGCAGTCCATTGTAAGGAGAGCTGTTGATATCTCATGTTGAAGATATAATCTCCAACGTTGATATAAATTCCAAGGTTTACCATGGAAACCATATTTCATGGGACCAAGTCTTCATATCTCACCTCCTAAATTGAATTTCTTACGTCACTCTAACATTTTTCATCATTGGGACCTTGGAAATTTTAGGGCTTCAAAGTCTTGAAAACTTCCAATGTCCACGATCTAATGTAATGAGGACCATTGATATGAATCTAGATAGAACGATCACAATCCTCTAGCTATGTGAAGTGATGAATTTACTATGATATCAATCGAACGATCAAGACTTAACTTTACCTTGATCTAATAGTCGTGATTTCTTCCTCGCCATTCCACTTATTCCACATGTTTTGAACTTCCTTCTACTAAAATCCTTATGATTTTTCGATAATCTTTCAACACCAGCCGTTGATCTTCTCTATGGACAGACGGTTGGATCTCCCCTTTACTCGATATCACTTGATGATATATCACCATCGGTCCTTTCAAAGATCGACGGTCGATCTCTCTCCTCGCTAGAATATGACATTGTTTCATAGATTTTAGACCTGCAATATGATTCTCTCGCAGAGGTTTACACACATACATTCATAATTTAGACAAGAATACACAAATAATATTTCAATATCTATTATATTGAGCTCAAATACAATACAAATGCCTCGTTGGGCCTAGCCTGATCTTTACATCTTTTTGACCTCTTAACTCACAATTCTCATAAGATTACATTTAAAAAACAAAATACAATATTGTGGATCATCTCAGACACATGATTCCCTCCTAAAATAGTTAAATAGATGCTCCAAAGGGAAAATTACACAAATATTTCAATAAATTCAAGCAAATACAAGGAAATCATGTCCTCTCAGCAACGTCATGCCTTCTCGAAGCTTCTTGAAATTTCAAGTTTGACTTGAAATGGTTTTTCTCCTGCATCACGTAGATACCCCTCAATCCAATTTTTCATTATCTTTGTTTGGCCATCTGTCTGATGGTGGTAACTAGTGCTCCTGCATCATGTAGATACCCCTCAATCCACGTTTTCCAAAATTCACTAAGGAACCTCTTGTCCCTGTCATTGACAATATACTTCGACAACCCATGGAGTCTGAATACCTCCTTGAAGAACAACCATGCTACCTATGATGCCTTGTATCATGAAGATATGGAAAATAAATGTGCAAATTTGGTAAACCAATCGACCACCTCATTTATGCAATTGCTTCCCTATAATTTAGGAAAACCTATGATGAAATCCATGGATATACTTTCCCACTTCTATTCCAAAATCAACAATTGTTTTAGTAATCATGCAGGATGGGTCTTCTCCGACTTGTTCTACTGAAAAATTTACACACTCTCTCACATGCATCAATACATCATCCTTGAGCACCTTCCAAGTGAACCTCTCTCTAATTTTCTTGTAAGTTTTAAAGGATCCATGGTGCCCTTCCAAAAGTATAGCATGCATAGCTCTCATGATCTGCTCCTTCAATGTAGATTCTAGGACTAATTTTATGTGGTCTTTGTAGTAGATGATGTCATCCATGACTTTGTATGTGTCACCCTGGACATTGCAATCCATCATCTCACAAGAAATTGTGTTCTTGGAATACTCCACCAAGAGATGAGATTTGCAATCAGTTGAAATCACTGCAAGAGAACATATCTTAGGTTTCTTGGAGAGAGCATCAACAACCACTTTTTTATTTCCTTTTGAATACTCAATGTCTAAGTCATATGCCTATAGTTTGCTAACCCACTTCTATTTCCTTTCATTCAAGTCCTCTTTTCCCAAGAAGTGTCTCAAGTTGTTGTGATCGATCTTAACCACAAATGTTTTTCCTACCAAGTACTGTCTAAAATTTTCCAAGGCATGTATGATATTGAACATTTACTTGTCATAGATGGAGTATATTCTCTCTGAGTATGTGAACTTCCTAATCTAGTATTCTATCATATGCCTCTGCTACATAAAAATTTCTTCTATCCCCTCACTTAATGCATCATACTCAAGCAGAAAGTGATGATTCGAATCAATAAGTGATAGTCTAACTGGGAAAGTTCTCATCACTTCCTTCATCCTATTGAATGTCGTTTGATCCTCCTTTGTTCACCTAAATTCCTCTTTATTTTTTATATTTGTGAGTGGTGAATCCAATTATGAAAACCCCTTCACAAACTACCTATAGTACTTGAAAATACCAAAGAAACGACTCAAATTTGTAAGGTTTTTGGTTCGCAGCCAATCTAGTATATCTTGTATCTTATCCTTATGCATCTGTACCCCATGAGTACTGACCACATGACCCAAGTATAATATATTTATCATTCCAAACTCACACTTTGTGTTAAGGTCCTAACCCGCACATAGGTAGATAAATGTATTTGGATGTAATAAAGGTCAATATTAATAAGACCTTTCAATAAAATAGAATAAGGCAGATGTAAGAAGACCTAATAGAAGCTTCCGCTTCTAGAAGGATCTTCCTCTAGATTCTTCTCTTAATAGACATATTTAGTATAAATAAGGGTCGAGGGTATGAAAAAACCTAGCTTGGATATTATTGTAACAGAGCGCTGCTCGACTGGAGGTTGCCCCCTCGAAGAGGCCTGTGAACATTGCTATCTGATTCAAAGTGCTATTTCTGTTGCTATTTCGTATATCATTTCTGTGTATTGTGAATATTATGCTAGATATTTTACTCTTATTCTGTCATTTCTAGCATTTCATTTTTGTTCTGCATATTTTATATATCTGGTATCTTGCACTTTGACTCCTTGGAATATAATGATTGTTCCTCCATGTTACTCAGGATGTCATCTAATGCTCCAAGCATTCCTCCCATGTCATGCTATATATTAGAAGATCACCAAATGATACTAAAAAAGAATTCCTTAGCTTTTTTTGGAATATGTGATTCATGCAAGACTGAAAGGTCGATGGTGCATTGGTTAGCCTAAATGGCATGAAAAAAAACTTGTAATGCCCATAATTGAATTTGAAAGCAGTTTTAGGAATATCCTACTCCTTGACTCTGATTTGGTGGTACCTCGATTGAAGATCAATCTTAAAAAAATACACCACTCCGTGCAAATAACCTAGAATCTTGTGATCCTAGGAATAGGGTACCTGTTCTTTATCATCTTCTTATTAAATTCTCTATATTCAATGTACATCCACATTGTTCCATCCTTTTTCTTCACCAACACTACAGAATAATTGAATGCACTAGAGCTAGGCCTGATGTGTTCCATCTCTAGTAGTTCCTTAATGGCCTTCTCAAACTCATCCTTAAATTTCTTTGGATGCCATTAGGGAGTGGTGATCACGCATTTTTCACCCTCTTCCAATTCAATAGTGTGCCTAAATACCTTGTCTGATGGTATCCCTGGAGGTATTTGTCCAAAAAACTGATCATGTTTTCTCAACAGTGTCTAGATGTCTATATGATACTAATGGCTATTGTTAGAATATTTCTCAATAGAGATAAAACACTCTGCTGCATAAGAGACATCCCCATGTATTAATATACCCTCCATTCATTTGGTTGAGACAATCCTGGGAGTATCATTTGAAATTCCCCTCAAAACCACCTTCCTACCATCTACTTCTTTGAACACCAACTCTATGGCTTGCTAGTCAACATAATGTTTTCTTAAGGAAACAAGACATTGGAATGTTACGAGGAAAATCACTCTATGGCATGGGGTAAACCACAAAAGACCGAAATGACTTTGTAAATCAACTCTAATCTCAAGTATTCTATATAAAAAACATGCTAACAAGACAAGATAAAGAGCCTACCTCGTCTGGACTTTCGATAAAGTCTGCCATTGAGCACTCGACTCAAATCTATACACCTGCAAATTGTCCTCAAAAACCAAGATACACAAGCATGTGGTGATAATATATAATGTTAGAACATATAATAGCATAATCCATCAATATTCATAACAAATATGCCCGTGGAATAACAATTCAAATATTTGCAAGACATTAATTGGATGAGAAAAGAGTATTTCTATTAAAATATGATCAACATAAGTGTATGAATGACAAACTTTTGTGTCGGCACGTCTCAGAATTGAGAAACTAAGTCCCTTCCAGCTGGGCCTCCACCACTTCAATCCTCCACCAAAGGCAAGCTCATATAAGAGAGACAATGAGGTTCTCCATTGAAGATTGAAGAGCTTGAGGGATGAACAATGTGTTCAGACTTTAAAGGAAAAATGGATGCAGACTCAATATCAAGTGAATAATTTATCCAGAGTAAATTTGCTCTCAAAAGTTAAATTCTTTCCCCTTTCTCCATAGCTTGGATATGGCCCATTTATAGCCTTCAAATGGAATTGAAGGGCCAAGTTGAAACGTTTCCAATATATGGAAGGTCAAAGATCATGGATCTCATGACGTGACATGGAAACCTGACACAATTTTTAATTTTGGGCACAAAACCTGATGTACACTGGATGTAATGGTGCAACCTACATATACGCATGTTGTATAACTATTAGGGCATGTATAAGTGGAAAACTATTATTTTTAGCTCTGGGAATTGTAAAAAGGGACTTCAAGTCTGCATAGGGAAATGGAAAAGGCCTTCTGAGCAAGTTGCATGGGGTGAGGAAAATATTTCTATAACATGGATCCCCGATATGATATTGGTGTCTTACAACTCAACTACATAGAAATCATCGGTCACTATGTAGCTTCCCAATGTTATTCATAAATGTGGGATATTCTATGTCCAAGGAATAATGCACCCACCAGCTATAACTACATCATACCCCTCAAAATACACCATATGAATTCCCCTCTTAGCCACCATGGATGAGTCGATGAGTCAAAATACACCATATCTCTGCATTTTATTGAATTAGGACGATGATTCTCATTGTGTTTATCCATCATCCAATGTTGGACATTGTTGCTTTACCTGTGCGTTTTATTGAACCAGGACGATGATTCTCATTGTGTTTATCCATCATCCAATGTTGGACATTGTTGCTCATAATGTGATTCTCTTAATATTCTCATTTAAACCTCTGCATTTTTGCAATTTATCTTTGCACCTTGCATGCATTTTTTCCCAGCAAAGGAGAATCTCCTTGCGTCCAATCTCTTGTAAACCCGGCATCACATTTCATTAGATCGACGAAATTGTTTTTAATCCTTGATTTTCCTTTCTATCTTATTGTTCGGGAGCTATAAACCCTGCACCTATTTCATTGCCCAGCGTTTAATTGCAACAAGTTTCTCTTCATTTTTGGGATCCATAGGCTATGCGCCTCACTCTTTTCCCACCCCATTTGCATCCTTATTCTCTGCGTTTTCATTTGCTTCTCCCCTACATTTTTCTTTCATCAAAATTATCCCCGCGTTGATGTGTAACTCACCCAGGGTTGGTAGCATCCAAGAGATACCTTTATGGTACACGCTCTAAGATATTTTTCCTCAGCAAANNCCAATGAACTTAGCCTTTGGCCCAACAAATGTGTTCTCCTCTGGCGTTTCCCCTTTGGTATACTATATTTGCACTTCATAAGAGTTTCCTCTGTCTATACTGAAATGAGGAAGGCGATTTCCAATTAGGAATACCTCTGCGTTTTGAGTAAAACTCCCATCGATTCTCTCCTTTGAGCCTTTGTGTTTTGTAATTTTCATTTCTGTGTTTTTTTTATGTGTGATCTTGCCAGAGTTGGGATTTCTGCTAATAACTCGGCAGATATGAGCAAATCACTGAGAATTTACCTCGACGTTCCCATGAGAAGTTGGCTCTGCGTTTTCCAGTGATGAATGCCTCTATGTTTTTTCTTTATTGTATCTGAATTATTTCGGAGAGGACTAAATGTCTCTGCGTTTTTACACCATTTTGTCTAGCTTCCTTCATCCGAATTTTTCTGAGATTCATAAGTATCTCTGCGATTTTTACTTCTCTGTGCGATTTGATTACATCCTCACTAAAATTAAGCAATTTCTTCTCTTCATTTTTTCCTTTAAATCCCTCAACGATTTTTCCCGGAGATTACCCAACGAACTTAAACTTTGCGTTTTTGGGGAGAGTCGTAAGCTCTGCGCCCTCACCCACTTTCCAAGCGTTGACAGTTGTTCTCTGCTTTGTCGATTTTGATGCTGCACAAACTTCATTGTGTTAATGTTGTAATCGGTGGTGAAATGTGGAAGAGCAAGGGGAAAACTTCTAGTTGTTAGTTGTGTTGTAGGTACCCAACTCTTTACTTCTTACCAATCACCTCATCACCCAATAAGCATTAAGGTTGTTAATTATGTTTTCTACCCTTTTATCCTTATAATAATTGTTGAGTACACCACTAAATATATTCCTAACCTTTCTTTTATATGTAAAAGTTCACATGTCAACCTTGTTAAAGTAACATGGGATGATCCTTCTTAGAGTTCCCTTGATCAATACGTAGGTTACCAAATATTTATTTTAGTGCTTTTTAGGTTGATCTTCTTAGTCTTTTATGAAAGATTATGCAAGTAGCTTAAGATTCTTTTTATTGATTTCTGTGATTATTCTTACACATTTTATAATATTAATGAAGTAGTGACAACCCTTGTGCATAGTTGAGAAGATCGATGTTTAGGGAAATATTATATCTGAATATATAAAAATATTTTGAATCTTATATGTTTGTTAAGAAGGTTATTTATTTTAGCGGTTAGCTCCTAACGGTCAACCTTTTGGAATAGTAAGAGAAATAAATCCCTAAAGTAACAGTCAAGGCTGTGGTGTAGAAATTGTTTATGTAGTTAGTAAATCATATCTTGTTGGTAAAATATACTTAGACCATTACTTGATTGTTAACATAGATGGCTAATTGCGTCAATAAATTGACATATCTTATTATAGATGTAATCTTTATGGTTATTATGATGTACCCCCTAAGGGTCCACAATGCACCTCGGTAAGTACTAGCAGTGTTCACAGATAACTTGAGAAGGTCAAGTTTCCCGCTTTCTTGGGTGCCAAGGATGACACAACCACCAAGGCATGGTTGGAGAACATGGTGATTTTCTTCGCACTTCGTGACTACACCTCCAACATGAAACTCTGCATGGCGGTATTTCAACAGAAGGGGAGCGCTCTTCTATGGTGGAAGACGCTCCTGCAACAATTGAACATGGCCATCGAAGATGTGTCATGGGAACTGTTCGAGGAGAGGTTCCTGGAGAGGTATTTTTTAGAGGAATTCAATTAGTGCCACCTCAATGAGTTCAACTCCTTACGACAGGGCGATCGTATGGTGCACGAGTAAGAGGCTCGATTCATGGAACTGCTTAGGTATGCTCTGCATCTGAACACCGAGAAGCTCAAGGTCAAAAATTTTTTGTTTGACCTTAACATCAGCATTCATGCAAAAGCGAAGATCCTAATGCCTCAATATTGCACAATGCAGTCCAGAAGGCCCTCATAGCTGAGGAGGAGCTGATCAGTGAGAGTGAGGGCAGGACTCTTGCGAGAATGAAGGCACAACTGACATCTGGTGTGCAACAACATCAGACACCGGCTAGACATTCATCAGGGTTTCAAGGTACTTCGAGAGGATCCACGTTCATGACACCACATTGACTGGTGCCTCAACATTAGACTCCCTATAGACAACCACAACACCAGCAGCACCATCGTCCGCATCAACAATAGTTCAGGCTTATTTAGCAGAACAAACCAGGGTTTTAGGATGGTGGGCCAGCAACTTCTACTTCGGGGACCAGGAGTGTTGGACCGAAGACCAGATGTTGGACATGTGGAGAGCCACATTACCAGTATGACTTTCCAGTTGAGAGGGCGAGAGCATCCGGGTCAGTCACACACATTATAGTTGGAGATTTGGGCAAGGCCCACCGGATTCATCCATCGGTGAATAATTGCCAGGCCGAGCACTAGTCTACTATGATCGAGATGTCACGTACCATCGCTGACCAGACCTTTAGTATTTTGATAGATCCCAGTGCTACAGAGAGATTTAGTTCTTGTGCAATGCTAAAAATAATTAAGGTAAGGGAAATCGAACATGTCGAGTTTAGTTATGTGGAAATGGATTCGATATCCAAGTAGAAGGTTGGAGGAATGGTTATGGACTGTAGCCTCAACCTGGGAGATTTTGTGATGAATGGAAACCTGTATGTCACGATCTTAGGATCTTATGACATCTTGATCGGTATACACTGGTTGGAATCACATGATGCAATACTCAACTATAAGATGAAACAATTGAGTTTGATCGATGATGATGGAAAAATACGAGTGATTGTAGGAAGAAACCAAGAAGTTTCCTTAAGGTTCATTTCTTCCCTACAGCTACGAAAGAGCATGCGCAAATGACTCCAGCTATATGAAATCTTAGCAATAAATGATAAGGGTGAGGAAGAAGGATTATAAAACCTTCCAGTAGCACGAGAGTTTGCAGACGTGTTCCCAGAAGAGTTACCATATTTTTTTCCGGAAAGAGAGCTAGAATTTACCATCAACTTAAAACCTAGAACCGAACTGATAGCAAGAATGCCTTATCGGATGTCAACGCCTGAGTTACAGGAGTTGAAAATGTAACTAAAAGAGTTGTTGGACCTAGGACTTACATGTCCAAGTGTGTCACCTTGGGGTGCACCTGTTATTTTCATACAGAAGAAGGATGGGTCGTGGAGACTCTGTATTGACTACTGTCAATTGAAAAAGGAAACGATCAAGAACCAATATCTATTTCCAAGAATAGACGATTTGTTTGACCAAATGAAGGCTGCGAAAATGTTTTCAAATATCAACTTCAGATCAAGATATCACCAGCTACGGATCAAAGAGGAAGAAATTCCTAAGACCACATTCAAGGCGAGGTTTAGGCATTACGAGTTTATCGTTTTACCGTTTGGACTGACAAACGCCCTAGGGGTATTTATGAGCTTGATGAATGGGGTGTTCCACGTATACTTGAAAACGTTTGTTCACGTATTCATTAACGACATATTGATATATTCTTGGATGACGAAAGAACATGAAAAACATTTTCACTTGGTACTACAGTGTTTACGAGAAAACAAATTTTACAGGACACTGTCGAAATGCTTCTTTTATCAATCGAGGATTCATTATTTGGGGCATGTTATCTCTAGTGAAGGAATCATTGTGTATCTTGTGAAGGTATATTCTATTATGGAAGCCGACGAATGTACAGCAAGTACGTAGCTTTATGGTTTTAACAAGATATTATCAACGGTTCTTCGAAGGTTTTTCGAAGATAGAAAATCTGATTACAGAATTGCAGAAGAAAAACAATAAGTTTGGATGGACTGAGAAATGCACAACAACCTTCCGAAGGCTTAAGGAACTGTTGATGACAACGCTGATACTAAAAGTCCTCGATATGGACAAGGACTTCCTAGTATGCACAGATGCATCCAAAGAAGGCTTAGGCGGAGTTTTGATGGAAGACGGTCAAGTGATCGCTTACATCTAAAGGAAATTAAGAAATCATGAAGAGAACTATGCGACGAATTATTTGGAGTTACTGGCCATTGTGTATGCCTTGAGAGTGTAGAGGCACTACTTGATTGGACAAAAAATTGAACTAAAAACAGACCACTGTGGTTTGCGACATATTTTTACGCAAAGTGACTTGAACGCGTGGCATAGGCGTTGGTCAGAATTACTCAGCGAATACGATTTTGAGATTACTTACATAAAATGAAAAGTGAACTGAGTGGAATATGTGTTGAGTCGGAGACCACGCATATTTTCGGTGATACCCCTTTAGACGAATCTTCGAGAAAATATTCTAACTATACAACGCGATGATAGCTGGTATAAAGAAGTTAAGAAAAATACTGGAAAAGACACCATGTTGGTACCAAAGTTTGAAGGATATGCATTGTAAAATGACAGATTGATGAGCTATAATAACCAGATTTACATAATGCCTAACAACGATCTGAGAATTTTGATCTTAAAAGAGGCTCATAGAGCAGTGTACATGGCTCATCCAGGAGTCACGAAGATAGATGTTTGTTTTACGCCTTGAAAATAAAATAAAGTCGATTACATTGCGCCTTAACTTATATCATTGTATGATTGACCTAGTGTTATTGTATAAATTGGTGAATGTGGACATAAACTAATCTCCCTAGATCCACCTAGATTTAGAGAAAAACAAGACATGACATGATGCTTTCCCTAAGTTTCTACCATTTATTTACTACCAAAGAAGGAATAGATGACATACCTTTAGATATGGCTTCCTGATATCTCTGTTGTCCTTTCTTCGCTCCAGTGGTCTTGTGAAATTAGATCAACAATGACACAAACCAACCAAAGTGAAAGAAACAATTGTAGATTCAATGGAAACCTAAACATGTGATCAAGGAGTCATGTAATAAAACACTAATGATTTTATGGGAAATAAACATGTCACCATATCATATTAAGTAAAAGTGGAATATACAACCAAATTGCCTTAAAATGTCGCAAGTTCCCTTTCAGTGGTCCTTTGTTCCAACACACACATACACTTGCTTCGAATTTGTATGAAGATGGTCCAAAAAATCTTGATGGATAACTAGAGACCACAAGCATCATTGGTAACAAGATCCTTCACACAGTCTTCAGCCTATTCTTTTAGCAATTCTTTGTTCAATCTTGCTTAACCTTTTCCATGAGAAACCCATCATTATATAATAAAAGGTGGAGTGGTTACAAGGATGAGGATGATCCCGCCAAATCAGAGAAGCCAGTAAGACCACAACGATACAGACACCACCTCATATTCTAGAAGATTCTCCTTCTAAAAACTTCGTGAAACCTCTTCCTTTCGTTAGCTTCAAACGCCGCCGCACCTTGCCTATATAGTAGCATGCGGCAATCCCACGAGCCAGGCATAGAGCAGTCTGCGAAAATCAAGGATTTCCTCACTGTGTACCATTGTTAGTCTACGACATAATTCTAAAACTATGCCTTGTAGGGGAAGAACTTAGTCATTTTTCTCATGTAAAAGATTGTTTTGAGAGCCTGAACACATGCCTGTAGAGTCATCATCAGAGTGACCAAGATAATGTGTAGCACCTAGTAATTAAATTCTCTTGCGCCTTGGAATTTATGTGATGTGTGATTTATTAGAACACTATTACGCCATTGATTATCGATGATGTTGTTGATTTATCTAGTTGGTTTTTGGACTTGATTGTGTTAGTGGGATGTAGACACCTCCTTGTTCCTCATAATAGTCACCATCCCTGAGACCTTAAATGATCAAAATCAATCGGATGAATTCTGGGCTTGAGCGTTGCTTATGTGTCTTGGAGGTCCTAACCTTGCAGGGTAGGTTGGTTGGGTAGTTTCTCTGTCTTATCTTGTGATGATTTGATCTTGCATTTCCATTTATGTTACTTGTTTATTTGTGTCTAATACAATGACGTGTTAATTATGTGTCGTTACTAATTTTGATTGATGTGTTGGTTATGTCGTTATGGATTACGACGATTGGGTGGAGCTCGTTGGGTGTGGAGCAATGAAGGTAATGAGTTTCATTGGTAGGCATGGAGCTCTAGTTCGTATGGTCTTGATTTGGGAAGAGAAGTTAAGGTACGTGATGCATGTACAGTCTTGATTAGGCAAGGATTCCCCGCCATTAGTCTTGAAAATGTAGTCTCAAGTAATGTAGTTTTCGAGTAATAGTCTCGAGAATTTTTTGTGGTTTTTTATTTTTTTCTTAATTATTTAGACCCCAAACCATTTTTAATGAATAAAAATCCTCAAACTAAATTGTGAATTTTTTTTTTATAATTATACAATTTTAAAGTCACTCTTCATTTTTTCATATTTTTGAAAATTTTTAAAATTCAAACTATGAAAATTTTGAAAATTCAAAACTTTCTCGACAAATATTAAGTACATATAATATTTTAATAGGTAATATAACATGGAATACACTTAAATACGTATAATATTCAAATAATATATAACATGAAATACACGTTAATCATATTTTTGGAAATTTTTTAAATTCAAAACTTCAAAACTGTCTCCACAAATATTAAATACATATAATATTTTGATAGGTAATATATAACATGGAATACATTTAAATACATATAATATTTTAATAGCTAATATATAACATGAATACACGTTAATCCTATACTCTTATAAAATTTGATAAGGGTATATAATATTATTCAAAATGTCAAGCCTTTCTCGACAAATATTAAATACATATATTATATGGAACGCATGTAAAGCATATATAAGTACATATAATATTATTGAAAATTTCAAGACTTTCTGAGAAATATTAAATACATATAAGAATATAAGAGGTAATATATAAGACGGAATACATGTTAAACATATACTCTAACAAAATTTGATAAGTACATATAATATTCTAATAAATTATATATTTATATATATAATTAATGAAATACATATTAAAAGTATACTGTTATAAAAAATGATATATAAGAAGTGATACATCCGTTGACGACCCATACGGGCTCCAATAGACCGGGTAAAACAAAGGATTTAATATTAAGAAATATTATCTCAAATAATTGGCATGTAAATTATTTTAATGTTGTTCATGTAAATTGATTAACACTAGCACTGTGGTTTCAAATGATAATGATATTGTAACTTGGGCAGAAGTTTTGCAATCATTGTGTGCAGATAAAATGATAAGCAGATTTTATTTAGAATCAAATCAATTTGTTACACATTTAAAAAGAAATGTTTTACATATTGATATTAAATAGAGTTATGCATAAAAAAAATATGTAATTTTAGTAATGAAGAATGGCAATTGTAATAATTTTTGTAATTGTAATGTTTTTTTAGTGAGTAATAATTTTAGAAACAAAGTTTAAATCCTATAATATTTAGATTTCTTATTTTTTATCTTTTACACATGTACTATATTACTATGACTTGTGGAATCTATTTATAATCTTGTATATTATTTGTTTTTTATTTAAAAATATTTTTGCAAGGTTGTAAAATTTATTATAATTTTATTGTCAATGTTGACAAAACTTTTAATTAATTAAAAATAAATTTAAATTTTATTAAATAATCAATTTTTATTTATGTCTAATGTGAATATTATCCTTGTGGTGTTATTGGGTGAATATTTATCTCTGGGTCTAAGCTGAATATGGTCTTAGAATGAAGAGAAGCCAAAATTCAAACTCAATTAGTATGCATGATAATTAATTTTGATCCTTCCAAGACAATATTTAGAGAGATGGACAATAAACTATTAGGGTTTTAGACTTAACTACACAAAATGGAGGCTAGTTTACAATAAATAGAAAAAGCCAACCAAAAACAAAAAAATCAAAGAAGGAAGAAAAAATGGGTGAAAATAGCAATCTTAGAAACAAGATTAAAGAGCTAGAAGACAAGATAATTAAAAATTTGTCCATAAATAGAGTGGAGCACAAATTGGATATCAAACATATCAAAGAGAAAATGAATAAGCTCATAGAGTTAGACCACGAGGGTAACAAAAGAGTCTTGGAACTCATAATTTTTTGGTATAAAAGAACATAAAAATGAGGACACGTTAGCAATAGTCAAGGAGGAATTAAAAAATAAATCACAAATTGAAACAATTGGCCTTATAGAAGAAAAAAAGTGAAAATATAGGTCTATTCGGGTTATGGTAAGCTCTAATTCCTATAAGTATGACATACTTAGTAAACCTCCGAGCTTAAAATGGCCTGGAATATTTATGAATGACGACCTCATTCCATAAAATCAAGCTAAATTAAGGAGGTTCAAAACGTAAAGGAAGCCAGAAAGGAAGGAAAATGGGAAACAACTAGGAACCAAAAAGCTATTATTAGGGATAAAGACCAAAAGGATAACAATAAATAGAAATTTGAGACACTTCAAATCCTTTCTTGGAACTATCGGGGCTTTCCTTGTAACAATGGGCCATCTATATTATGTTGGATCCCAAGTGAAATTGATATTTTATTTTTAGTTGAAATTTGAAACATGAGGAATCTAAGGTCCCTAACATAAATGGATTCACATTGTGGTCAACATGGAACAATAAATACTCCCATAGAGGGGTTATATCTTGTTATATAAGAGAAAACATTTCTCCTCACATTCATATTCATAAAAAATACCCTCTCAATTAGCTCATTTGGATGGATATTTCAGATGTCAATTCTAAGAAGATCTATATAACAATTTGTTATTTTGTGTCTATTAATTCTACCTTTTATAAAATAAAAAAATCTAGATAAAATTGTCCCTATAAAATCCTAGAACCATATATTTATAGTATGAGAAATGAAGGTAGTGTCCTCCTGCTAGGGGAATTTAATGATAGAATAACTAGTCAAACAATTATCTTAAGCAACGATTCCAACCCTAACCCTATGTGGCTAAACGAGGGCCTCATTCTAGCTAATAGATAAAATAGAAATTCATAAGACTTGACCGAGAATTTATATGGTATTGAGCTAATCAAGCTTTGCAATTCTCAATATATAATAATTTGTAATGGTCTAATGAATTGGCCAAAATATAAATAAATGACTTGTATCCATGGGTTGAGTAGTATTGTTGTGGACTATGTGATATCATATATCCCTTATTACAACCAAATAGTAAATTTTGACCTTTTAAATGACCATGAGCCTGATTCTGATCATAGAAATTTAACCCTAACTCTAAACTTTACCATGCACAAAAAACCCCTTGAATATAAGTCTAGTAACCAAAGGCATCTACTTTTTGACAAAAATAAAGCTAATCTCTTTTTAAAGGACTTGAACACCGAATTAAATCTTCGATCATATAAAAAAATATTGAATATATCTATCAAATTTTACAACAATCTTCTCTACCTCGATAATTTTTTTTTCTATCAAAGTATTGTGTAAACATAAGAATAAAATTGTCAACCCTTAGTATGATAACGGATGTAAACTTGCTAAAAAATCCATTAGGTATGTTTGTAATGAGGCTTTGAAATGTGATAATATTAATAGATACAAAAGCCTAATTAAAAGAAAAAAAGACACTACATGAATAGAAAACAAGAGAACCTTTTGCACCTTTCTAGGCTAGATACAAAGAAATTTTGGAGGCAATTTTTGCCTCGTAATACTAAGGAAAATTCTATGATTCCCTTGACAAACTACCTTAAAATATTTATGAATCCCATAATGTCCTGGAAAAAATTCCAAAAGTTTCTACAAAAGATTATGTTTTTCTCTATAGAATACATAAATTATGGGGTTAAGTGACTTGCAAATGTTAAATATAAGGACATCAAGGGTTACCAAGATTAAATATTAAAAATTGGAGGACCTATTTTTACCCCCCACATATACAAGCTCTTCAATTTAGTAGTCTTGAGAAGGATTCCCTAAACCTTGGACTCAAATCCTCATTGTTCATTTTTCTAAAAGTGGAGATAAAAATAATCCCTATAGTTATAGAACCATTATTATTATCCCTATTTTATCCAAGATATATGGAAGTATTTTGGAAAAGAAGATAAGCATATGGATAGAAAGACACATTAAAAGAGATAAAGGTTAGACCACTTTTAGAGGTTATCATTCAATTCTGGAAAACCTTATCATACCTAGGATCACTATAGAGAAGTGTCATAAAAATAAAAACAACCTTCTTTGTTGTTTCATTGACTTTAGAAAATATTTTGACATTGTTCCTGGGACCAACCTTTGGAATATGTTAGAAGAGCTAAACTTCCCTTCGGTCTTAGAGATGTTACGGTAATGTTTTATGAGAACGTTATTTCCAATTTCATGAGAAATAAGGGTTGGTCAGAAGAAATTAACTGTAATACATGAGTCAAGCAAGATAGTCCTCTATCCCCTACCATTTTTTTCAGTTACATTGACAAGTTGAAAGATTGTTTGCAAGCCGCAGATTGTGTTGGACCAACTCTTGCTAGTATAGTAATCATCCTTCTTCTCTATGCCAATCATATTGTTCATATGACAAGGAATCCCTATGACCTTAGTAAGAACCCTAGAATCCTCAAGGGCTTCTGATCTAGTACATGTATGACTATGAAAACTGACAAAACGAAGGTTATGATCATTAAATCCAACAAGATCACCTATGGTAATTTTCTATATGACATTAATATCTTGGAGGAAGTGTCTTCGTACAAGTATCTTGGAATTGATATTCATCACAAGCTCAATTGGAACTATAGCATTGAGAAAAGGATAAATGGAGGGTGGAAAACTTATTATGGGATTCAAAATAATTGTAAATTAGCAGACCTTTGGCTATGGGATAAGAAACAACTCCTCTTTGAGAATTTTATCACTCATGTTATTTTGTATGGATGTGAAGTTTGCAGATGCAGTATCTCTTGAGAATCGTGGAGAAAGATAGAGAAGATCCAAAATAATTTTATAACTTATAATCTCAAAATTAAGGGTAATACACCCTATCATATCATCCTCATCAAACTGATTCTTTCCCTCATCAAGAGCATAGCTATGATTGGGTACTTAATGTACAATACATGTATAATAAGGGGCTCCCCAAAATTTCTTCAGAATATAGCCAAAATCACTAATGGCTAAATCATTGGTGAATAAAAGAAGAAGTTATTCTGTAGAATATCGATGATATTACAAATATTGTACAAGCTAAATTTAAGGATATTCTATGGCATGATAAAGAATTAGAGGATAAAAGAAAATTAAGATATTATAAGGAGGTGGTTAACCCTAACCTTGAAGATCAAAAGTATCTCTATGTTTTGACTAGCGTAAAGAAGAGAAACAATATTTCTAAAATAAGAACTAATTTCCATGAGCCGCATATTGAAATTGGGTGTTGGACAATCCCCAAAACACCACGACAAGAAATAATCCATCACCTTTGTGACACCAAGAGGGTTGAAGATGAAAATCACTTTCTTCTAAACTTCCCTACATATACCCAAATTAGATCTCAATTTCCAAATATTTGTCGCAATACTGACCTTCCTAACCCTCTAAGTCATCAAAACTTTAACGATCTTGGAATGCTTCTCTTAATTTTTTTCAAGCATTGAAATAACATTTTAAAGAAATCCAAATAATCTCTTGCTTTTCTTAAGGTGCGATAAACCGATTTCACCATAATCATTAAATAAATTATTTTTTACTTATAAAATTAATTTATTTATCATATATAAACCTCACCCCAACATTTACCTTCCCAACTAAATACAAAGATATATAAAAAAATTGATTAATAAAATAAAATATAAAAAAACTTATAACATATTACTTTAAACACCATAATCTAAATGTATTGTTTTAATAAATTATTAATAAAAAATAATCTAACCATATAAAATCATAAATTTCTTTTCCACCAAACAACTATCAAACAATGTAAGAATACAACAATAGTAAGAATACAACAATAATAAATAAGCGGAGAAATTTTTTTCCCCAAAATATTAAAAAATACTAAATATAAAAGTCATCATCCTAAATTTATGCAATACCTATAGGGTCACTATCCTAAATTCATGTATTCTTAAGGTAAAGTTCACTTACACATTGAAATCTCTAAGTAGTTAAAAAATAATACTATAAATATAAAAAGATTATAAAATATTACTTTAAATACGATAAAACATGTTGCTTTAATAATTTGTCAATAAAAGTAATCTAACCCTATCAAATCATAAATTCATTTTTCACCAAACAATTTAAAACTACTATAATAATATATAATAATAAATAAATAAATTTGAAGTATTTTTTTGAAAAAATATTAAAAAATACTAAATATAAAAGTCAATCATCTTGATTGTATACATTACCTATTAAGGTCACTATGTTAAATTTACATATTTTTTTTTGTTTAGAAATGCTTGTTACTTGAAGGGTCAATATTTCAATTATTTTAACAGTTAGCTAAGAAACTATAATTCATAGGTATTTAAGT
This sequence comes from Picea mariana, assembly GCA_032191745.1. Taxonomy (NCBI): domain Eukaryota; kingdom Viridiplantae; phylum Streptophyta; class Pinopsida; order Pinales; family Pinaceae; genus Picea; species Picea mariana. The sequence continues at coordinate 8,449 of JASDQU010505224.1, read as the reverse complement.
TATTAAAATTACAACCAACCCTTAACATAGTTGTCTTTTGCAAACTAAATAATAAAAATATTAAACTCTGATAACCTAGCAAAAGAAACACACACTTTAACCAATTAAACTAATAAAAATTGACAAAATTCATATATTCCTAAAAAAAAATCACTTACACATTAAAATCTCTACTTAATTAACAAATAATCTAAAATAATATGCAACTTTATAATAAAAATAAAAAATAAATAACATTTAATTTTAAAACCCAACTCTCCATATACAAAACTAAATTAAGGACACTAGATCAATGATTCATACTTTCCATATCAACATTCCCTTCACAACTAGGAACTAATATCAACATTCCCTTTACAACTAAGAACTAAAATCTTATGTAAAATCCCAATACCTATAGGTCAACTACAACCAAAATCTAAGATAAATTAAAAAGAACTAAATGCAAAACCAAAAATTCATATCTTGTAATCATGTTAATACAAACATCCATATAATTAAGTAATCAAACGAGGCTCTACCATTTTATTTAACGATAATGAAGGAGAATCTCAAAATTTGTCATTTTTCTTTTACAAGTAATAATATTATTTCATACATACTACATTTATTCACTGAGGATCAATGTTGTTATGAAAATATTTTTATTTCATATAATTATATTTATTTAATATTTATTATTTATAATACATAAATAATATATAATTTAATTTATTCATTTATGATCAAGGTTGAAAATATTTTTTATTTTATATATATTTAATATTTATTTTTTATAATAAATAAATATTATATAATTTGATTTTTTAATAAGAAATTTTGTAATTTTGAATATTGATAATTTAAAATAATTAGATAATAAAAATAAAAATTATTAAGAAAAACAAAAATATTAAATTAAATAAGTTGTTAAGTTTTATTTTTAAATAGTTAAAATTTATGAGTTATTTTTTTATTGTATTTTTTTGGGGGGAGAATTATTGAATAGTTATTAATAAAAAAAATTACTTAGATTTCAATATTTATAATCATATTCTCTTTAATAGTTTTAATATTCATTATTTGGTATCATTGTATTAATGATTTAAAAGGCCTTATGAAGGAGATATTTGAAAGTGATGATAGAACACAAGATTCATGTTTTCAAATATGTTTCTTGTTAATTATGAGGCAATTATAGAGAAAAGATTTTGAGTTTTAAAAGATAAACAAATTGTCTATGTGTATGAATACCAAGTGGTTAAACTTGAAGTAAGAATTAAGTGATAAAACCACAATTATGAAATATCCATAAATAAGCTTAAGGAAGAGCATATCCTATGTAATGGAACCTTCATGAAAGGATGGTATCTTATTTAATAAGTATGCACAGCTCGAAATATGTGTCATTGGAATGCATAAGTTATGGACTTATTACTTACCCAAGGATGTCAACCCACTTATAGTTATCGTATGGCTAAAGTAACATTATATATTAGTAGCAAATATAGATTGTGCAGTTGATCTAGTTGATTATGTTGAGGGAGATGGATTTATAGCAAGTGGATAGCCTACGTAACTGCAAGAATCACATAGAATTCTCGTTTGTCTATCTTGCCATGGACCATGAACTAGGACCAAGAACTGGAGCCGACAAGCAGGTTTCTTTCTTTCTTCAAAAGAAAGAAAGAAAAATAAAATTTGCATTAGAAATTTGGGGAGATTGGTCATCAATTTATAGAAAGACTTTTGTAAATAATCCCTTGGCTCCTATCGTGAGGTTGCTCGTGAATTTGAGTTTTCAATTCATTCTCACCCACCACTTCAAGGTCGTCTCTACGGCCACATTCCCAAAATTTTCTTTGGCTAGCCATGCTTCCCTTCAATCACTCTTATGAGAAAATGCAATAAAAGAAGTTAAAACATAAACACCAAGTATGAAAGGACAAATAAATTCCATCCTAAATATAAGAAAAATTAAACCAAGATTTGATCTAAGAAAAATTAAACCAAGTTTAGAGCTAGGGTAGACTTGGCCTGAACAAAATTTGTAAAATAGAAATTGTCAAAAGAAAAATTAAACCAAGTTTCGAGCTAGGGTATGGCCTGAACAAAATTTGCAAAATAGAAATTTTCAAAAAGAAAATAGCATTTCAAACGTAGATGATAATCTGATGCACTATTTTAACACCGAATTTCCAAGCAAGAATCTGTGAATGATAGCTTGTTCCCACTCGAAGAACATCCTTCAACTAGACCACATAGTGACGTGGATGAGATGAAATGAATTCTTTACTTCATAAATACCAACAAAACTATATTGTGCCAAATTCTAATGAAATGTGAAACAAAAATGTTAGTTCCCCTTGACACAAATGTCGAAAATCAACAGTTATGAAAGCTACATGCATCCAAAACTCCATCTTTACCAACAAGAAAATAATATAAACAAATTGCACATAATCATCCTTATAGTTTTATGAACAAAAGTGATAATAACTGGAATATTTTCCCAACAAAATAAAAAAAAAAACATTAAAAAAAAAAACTAAATGCATTGGACCATAAAACCCAAATTTTTTCCAACAAATCAACCCTCCATTTTAAAACACATCAATTAGAATTTTCCATAGTTTCCCTACATTTATGAGTTTATGATGTATGCAATGTGAGCATTGTACGTGTGCAATATTTACATATCATATCTTTACTCCTATGGCTAATACTAATGGGAACTCCCTTTTTGCATTTGTACCTAAGCATATTTGTAAATTTAGCAATCCTATGATCACTTTGATGGCGACTAATTTTCCATGACTTCATTGGAAATACAGTAGATGCATGTGTTCAAATTGATGACACAATGTACAAAGAGAAATTATAGAGGAGGAAGTAGGCGCTCGTGGGGTTTTCCCTTTCTCTTATGTTCTATGGTATAGAAAAAACACAACTAACACTTGGATTCCTCTTTCCACTCACTTGGAAATTGAAAAGGACTCTGGATAGGACTCATATTTCTTTATTAACATAACCTGCCAACAAGTAGTCTTACCGACGTTGGGGTCAATACAATAGCCATCTTAATAGACTATGTAGACTATTGATTTGTTAAGAAGGCATGGCCGAACATTGCATTTGGAAACATAGGGAAGAATAAAGGAGCAGGCTAACTCGGAAGCAATCTTCCCTCCTGAGTAGCTTTACGGCAGTGGTTTTCCGGTGAGGCGAGTATGGTCGTACAACACGTGTTCCCATATGCTACATTCGCACTTTCATGCATCCATCCAACTACCATGCATCCATGCTCCAACTTTCCGACTCTGACCGATCCTCCCGTGGCTGACGGTGTAACACAAAACAGGGTGAACAGTAAACGCCGTGAGAAGCCATTTCGAATTCTGTGAACGCCCCTCCGCGCCCATTTTCAAATTTGAATTTCAAATTTGAAATGAGTTGAATGGACGCGCTATACATTATTCCCTCCACGCCCCATTTTTTAATTTGAAATGCGCTGGGATTTTTCCCCTGGGACGAATGCTCTCACAACGCCAGACAGAGCTCAGCGATCTCCTGCAGGATCTCTGCAATCCACAAGAGGCGGACATTTTGTTTGTGAAGCTGCTGGAGTCAATGAAGGAATGTCTGGATAAAAGTGTGATTGAGGGAGACTTCAAGCAGTTCTACGATGACCGGGGGATGCACTGCATGACTCGGATGCGGGAGATGTTTGCTGCAACACCTGTTCCATGGGTGGGTGTAAAGTTCCAGAGATGCTGGAGAAGGCCAAGGGTGTTGGCTTTCCAACTTCTTATTCCCTCCAGTATGTTTGAGCTTGTTGCAGATGCTCGTGGACCAGATCACTGAGAGGAGCTTAGAGCTGGTCTATATGGTATGCAAATACATGGAAAACATCATATTGCAAGTCATTGACTTTTATTGCCAGTGCTATCCACATGGAAACATACTGCAGTCTGCTCACATCCAAGTTCTAGTTCATGGAAGATTTATAATGGGCAGTTTTCAATTTATAATCGCTTAGTATGAATGTATATCGGTCAGGCACCTTGATACTCTAAATGCGCTCATAAGCTTATTGAGGAATTGAAAGAGATGTTCAATTCAATTTCGGTGGAAGATGGAGTATTAATCACTCCCTCAACGACCTCCTTTCACGCCTTTCCATATTGGATAGCTTTGAACGTTTGGGAATCGATAGGAATTTCAAAATTGCCCTAAAATCAACCTTGTATTATGTTTACTGAACTAGTTACTATTATTATTTTATGTAAAAGAGGGTATTACTAAAGCTTTATCACAGAAAATGGAAATTATTAATATCCATCATTCGTTTCCAAAAAAAATCAAAATGAAATAATATGATTAATAGAAGTTCATCAGTATAGGTTCAAACTAATATTTTCAAGAGCTATCCTTGTAATCTAACAATGATAATTCAACATCAATTTTATAATATTCATTGTTTTCTTATTTCAACATCAATTTTATAATTTCACTTGTAATTGTCAGTTTGAAGTTTTGCATGCAACCACAAGTATTTATAAAATTATTTTCCTATAAATTAGTCTCTGAGGTTTACCTCTATTACTGGTAAGAGACC